>WSUA01000595.1:0-13365 GCA_019633455.1 Tulasnella sp. 419
ATTTTATGGATGATGAGGCCTTACTGGAGGATAAGCCAATGTACGACCTTGAGATGATGAGCTTCTATACTCCAAAGGACGAGGGCTATCGTAAAGTGGTGAAGCTTGAGGCCCCGGCTTTAAAAAGCCAATTTCAACTCCGAGAGCAGGCCAAAATGACAAATAAGATGACTCTACCAGCCAATCGACCAAAAAACCGCTCAATGAGAGACGTGAGATCCAACGTTGGGCCCAAGAGCTGGATAAAAACCAAAGCTGGCGTACGCGTCAAGTACCAAAATCATCGCCATTTTTTATGGGGGCGCGCAGGAGGAGACCTCTTCACATAAGCTCCTTGGTACTAAGTAGCCTGAATTGATGAGAGTTATACTGCTTCTATGAAAAGTTTCAGGGCTGAACGCAAAGTCAGTGGGATAATTCGAGAGACAAGATACCTTGGTACAGACACGGGATGGCCGGAGTCACTTAGGTAGAACCTGAGACCGTGCGATACCGGTAGATCACCGGACCGGATCAAGACCGGATGCTGATGTATGTTCAAAATGCAGAAATCATCAAAGAGACATCGGTATGAGAATGAGATCAGAGGAACTGGGATTCAGAAATAAACAAGAAAGCACGTGAATTCAACGATGAAAGACTTGTCAATTGCTCCCTGGACCATTTCCTTCCGCCAATTCTGTTTCACCTGCTGCAGTGTTAGACCAATTGGGTGAACTCGCCATCGAATGTCCTTGATCGGACTCAGACCTTGCTCTTGGTCAGATGTGGTGTATGATATGGGCATCTGTCACGACACCAGAGTGTATATACGAAGCCGAGAAGGATTGTTGAATCACTGCATTATTTAACTGCGTCAATCAACAGCTTCGTGTTATCCTCAACTCAATCAGAGACTTTTTAGTTTTAGTCTCAGTAAGCTTTGCTATCAGGATACATTGAAGATAGATGGAGAGGTTTCAGGTGTCCTGGACTCTTGGGAAGGTGTGAATGAACTAAGACAATATTGATGCCAACTAAATGGACCACATTAGTCTTGTACTGAAGAACATCAGGGAGCTTATTTAAGTTGTGATATTGAAATATAAACGTAGCCATAAGCGTCAGGCTCTGGGTAGTCCACGGAAAACATGTCCACCAACAACAAGAACCATATCTCTGGGATCGGTGGTATTCCATTGAAAGCTCATGCGATACCCAGAATCAATGACTGGATTTACATTACGTCCAGCGAGGCTCGACGAGTAGAGAAGTTTATCAGAATAGCGATCCCAGATAGACAGAGTCCCTGGTGACGAAGACATCGCTCGAATTATCATCCTCATGAACGAGTTGGAGGAAAGCACGCACCATTAGACACTGCCACAATCATTGCGTCCTGAGGACCTCTGTGTCAAATTTGATAAGCACGAGGGGAAGCGTGGGTAATAGTTTTACCAGTGACGACATACCCGAATTGGGGCCTTATAGAGTTCAATCCTGTCAGGTCAGAGGGAAAATATCGCCGGATATGATATAGTAGAGCTTTCCCATTCTCAAAAATTATTTCCCAAAGATCAGCTGTCCACCGGATGGATAAAGGACCAAGCGTTTGCCCATGAGAGATCAATACGTGTTTTCCATCTTTACTAATACTGATGTTGTCAGAGACGGCTAGGTTCTCCTTGTCAATAACAAATTCGCATTTTCCATTGATATTGTACACTGGAATCAGGGTGGCCATGAGTTGTAAGACTAGTAATTATGTTTTGCTCACCCTTCAACGATTCCTCATTGAGCAACACAACTCGCTGCAGGTCGGGAGTAAGTGCAAAATCGATGAACTCGCCCACTTCGATAGATGTTCCACTCATACTTGAGGTATCCTGCTATATGGATCAGTGTTCGAGTGAAGCTGGCTCCTTATTATTGCTGCACCAACCACGATATGTATGGATTCCGGCAAGAAGCCTCTATAGACACAAATACTTGGACCAGTGAAATGTATGGGCAAATGGATTTCGTCGGAACAAAAGCGTATAATCGTACCAGCCTCGAGGATCCACTAGTGTCAGACTGACTGAGAGAAGTTTTATGAATCGTTGGGAACATACCTCGACGTCCCATACACCGATGCCTGCATCTCTATATACAGCCATAAAATACTGCTTCATAGAGCTCCACGAACCTGTCATTGCCCGCCAACTAGCGTTTGGAGGTACTAGTGACTTGAATGGAGAAATAACCGGCTTATCAATTTCCCAGATAACTATTCTCCGGCTTCCATCAGAAGCGGCCACATATTTGCCATCAAGGCTTAGTGCTTCAAAGCCCAGAGACGAGCAGTATTCCAGCTGTCCTACGCAAGTGAATCCCATGAGGCCCGATAGAGCAACTTCACTTGAGCTTTTAAGTCGAAAATGCGAGGACAACTCGGACACTGGAGGGCGTCCCTCAGGCATAATGCTCCAACATTTACTGATACAGTCCCACTGTGACTGATTGATGGCATCGGGCCGGTTTGTTGACGGTGGATCACCTCGAAGTATGGCTGGTATAACTGCTCGTCTTCTCGTAATATGCTGATAGGGTATTTGATCTGCCATAATCTCGCCCAATTTAAGCACATATGACATGCAACGCATATTTCGGTATTCACCTGTACAAGAAGGCACCCCAGTGCCCACATATCTGTTGCGGTAGTCTTAGGCATGTCCTCAAGCAGTTCACGACACATATAACGATCCGTTCCTCCTAGGTGTGCGTTTGTGGTTGTGAAACCCGCGATTCGACTTGCTTCATCGAGAAATTGAGACATTCCAAAGTCACAAAGGCTGGCGCGCTTATCACCATCTACTAGCACGTTTTCCTAGAAGGGACACGTCAAAGATGATCGGAAAAAGAAAGGATTAATTCTCACTAACCCCCTTGAGATCGCCATGTGCAACTGGAAATAAATGGAGGTACTCTAACCCCTTGATTACATCGAAAGCCTAAATACGGACATCGGTTCAAATCAAGTGTAATCAGCAACACTAAATATGGTTGGCTCACCAAGGCATTACGATCGGCATCCGACTGCAGTTCGAGATATCTGAGAATGTTTCCATGTATGTACCAGGGAGAAACCAGCGCAGGTGGTTTATTAGGCGGTAACATATACCCCAATAGAGGAGCGATGTTCGGATGCTGAAACCTTTGCCACAACAGAACCTCGCGATAAAAGTGCTGGATACAGAACGGCAGATTGGGTTAATATTTGGATGGTAGTGTTATGTAGAGCGCTCATGCATCACCTTAAAGAGGCGCTCTTTGGCCGCCGGGGTGCCGGAAGATCCTTGCACACGCAGTGCTTTGACAGCAACCTACTCAATCGTCAGATTGTTTCGATCTCATACGATACAGAAATTAAACACCTGCCGCCTTTCTCCGTCATCCGCGGAATAGGTGCCTTGAAAGATATCGGAGTACCCGCCCTGGCCACTCTGTTCACCGAATTCGACCTTGTTGGTCAAGTCCAAATGGCCGATGTCGACCGCTGTTGTCATGAATGGCCTAATCTAATGGGGCTATAGTATAGTATATGATCGCTCTGTTACTGGTTAGTCCGTTGATGGATGGGTTCACAGATCAGAGATGTGCAGTATGTGACGGCGAAAAGCACGCGGTTGAGATTGGAATCACACCCTCACGTGGCTTACATAATCGAGAGCTAGGGATTTTCATTTCACGTCAGGAAAGACCGATGAAGAAAACAAAATGTTTCAGATTGAGATATATGGTGAAAGTCAGAAAGACAATGGTGGAGGATGTGATATGGTAAAAATGAGACATGAGATAAATAAGGATGTGAACTAAATGAGAAACAAAACCCGGACACAATAACCAAACAAAAAGAACAAACCACCCAAACAAATAGATGACGAAAGGAATCATGAAAGAGAAATAGATAAAATGACGAGATCCAACAAAAAGATAGAGGAGGAGCAGAGCGAAAGATGATGTGAAAGCGGATGATGAACAACAAAGGACCATCAATTCTTTATCTTCCTCCTCTTCGCTGGTGGCGCCATCGTCTCCTCAGGTTCGTGTTGAGGCTCTTCACCCTTTTCCTCCAGCTCTTTCTCTTTTATTATGAGGTAAGTCTTTGCTGGTTGGGTTCCTTTAGATCTCCTAGCACTGGATCTCCGAGTATGTGAAGTGATGATTACGGTCGGGCGTACTGATTTTCTAGGGATATAGAACGCATATGTGCGCTTCAGAGGTCCGTGCATGAATCCAAAGGGTGTAGGAGATGTTCTGGGGGATGGGGAAGTTGGAGGTTCGGGGTAAGTGGACGACCCGGAGTAGAATGACATTCTGTATCCTCGGATGGTTTCGTTGACGCGTAGGTTGGGGGACTTTGAGTGGTGGTTGGAAGTGGAGGTGGGTAGACGAAAGGAGGTAGGTTGTCGTGAGTTGATGAGGCTCGAAAAGATGGCCTTAAATAAGGTGTTTGCAACTCCGGGAGTAGGCCAAAGGCCAAATGAGATGATTCAGTAAGCCAAACGACCAAAAAATGACCTTGACGGTCAATCCACCAACCTTTTGGCCTATCGCTGACTAGCTCCGAGAAACCGGAACACACAAATCCCCGACACCACCGCCATTTCTGACCCGTACTCCCGCAAGTGAGGTTGGAGCGAATGCCTTCCGCTATGCTCCATTTTGTCCAAAATTGATGTGAGCTCAAGTGCGGGTGTTATCATTTGCAGAGATGAACGCAAAGTCGTTGAACGCGTCAATGGGCCATCCAAAATCCCTCGTTAGCTGTAGCATGAATTCCTAAGCACCCGACTTGATGAAGAAAATAGATATAGCCAGGTTTCGCCTTTCAGAATGGAGTGCAGTGTATAGCGGGTATGCAGGAGTGAAAGGGTAACGATGGTTCGCCCAGTCAGAACCGACTTCGGTGCTGTGACTATTGAGTTTAACGGTTTTGTTTCACCCGGTACGCGTGTCAATTCTCCGTCTCACAGCGTATGTATGCCTGTCGGTAGAGCGTCACTAGTGGTTTCGCGCTAAATGTGATTCTGATATGGGCTGACCGGTCAAGATGACGTCACAAACACAACGAGTGACAGACTCACAAGATCTGCAAAGGACGGGAATGTCAGTAGAAGTCGAGCCCTATTCTCAATATTCAGCGCGATGTTACTTTTATTCCATCATGACAATTGGGGGAGGGGCGATTATAAGGTTGGAATGTATTCGCGGGGATAGCACATGACGGCGAGAAGGGTTCCGTCGAACGTGAGAATCCAAGTAAAAAACCAAACTGGGGTTGTGGCGGGATCCTGTTGGAAATACAACCACGCCAGTCGGCTGAAAATCAATGCTCCTCGCGTCCTCAAAGACCTGAGTGCTACCATTCGTCTCAAAGCAACTGTAACAAGATACAAGAGGGGATATTAGAGTCGTTATAGGAGAAATGAGGGGAAGTCGGTGCATGCGTTGTCGGTGGTGAAGACGATCGAATGCTCAACCCGCAATTTCGCATTTTATGGCCTCAACTACAGGTTCACATACCCTCTCTAGAGCTGTTATCGAGCCCAGGGCACTCAATGGACTCCTTCTTGACTGGTCAAACCTACCTGGTAACCCGCTGCCTCGCCCAGCCACCATACCTCCAACGCGGGTTCTTGACTCCTTCCATTCTCTCACCCTCCTCAAATGTCCAACAAAGGAGTCTACATAATGTCACTTTCCTGATTCATACCATGGTTTGGTACTATCTGGATGAAACAACGAGCTCAAGTTGCTCTATCAAGACAAACGCGCTGCGAAAGCCGAACAAGAGGAGGCTAGAAGAATCAAGTGTAAGTTCTTCTCCTTATCTCGATTGCCTTGATTAAATTCTCACTTACTTTTTAGTGCGTTGCCGAAGCTTAAAACCATGGAACTTTCCGGTGACCCACCAGGGCATTCATCATACCACCACAAAGGATGGCACAATGCTCCCAGAAATGCGACTTATTCTTTGTGTATGATGCCACATTTTGTGTCTTCAACCTATGGTACTGATCCAATACATCCTAGAGCACCGCCATCGTGAAGCGCTACTTCGACTCCTGCCGTTCCATCCGTGCCTCGTCCCAATCAGACCCCAAGGTTAAAGCGACATCTCCGCCGTCAGCGACGCATACGGATACACCACTCAAAATTATTCAACCAGTTCCATACATCGTCAATAGTCCACCGCGAGCTTATCACAATCCAAATGCTGTTCCGACTCAGCGGGATATCGTTCGTAACCACAACCCTGTCCCACCACCAGAGTCCCCTCGTAATCGGTTGCAGAGGATATCCCAGTCTCCGTGGCTTGACATGGGCAAAGGTAGAGCAATCGACGCAGATCATGAACCCAGATCTTCCTACACCATCAAATAATGCCTCCCATGTTCAAATCGAAGTCGTCGACTACCATTTGTTACAGCGCAATGCTCACGGCGATATCACATGCCCGCCACCTCCTTATTTTCTGCTTTCATGAAACAGAACGTATTGGGTGTTCCGATGTGACGTCTTTCTGGTTTGTTTTTCATTACCATTTTGGTTGATGTAAATAAACCTCTCCGGGTGGGCCGCGTCTTAGCGTCATTCGGCAGCTAGCTAGCGGCAGATAATATATAGACTTCGTCCATCGATCCATCTTTCTGATGTGTTCCCAAGGGCTGGCGATCTCGAGTCACACTATTGATGGAATGAAATGAGCTCAAATAAATGGACCATGATTAATCTTGTACTGAAGGACATCCGGCAGCTTTTTTGAGCTGTGATACCGAAATAGAAATGATAGGCATAAGTCTCAGGCTCTGGGTAGTCCACGGAAAACGTGTCCATTAACTACAAAAACCATATCTCTGGGATCGGTGGTATTCCATCGAAAGCTCATTCGTGTTCCAAGTCCAGTGACTCGGTCATCATCACGGTTGATGAGACTCGACGAGTAGAGAAGCTTGTCAGAAAAGCGATCCCAGATAGACAGAGTCCCTGAGATGAGGACATCTGCTCGAATAACCATTCTCGTGTATGAGATAGAGGAAAGTACGCACCATTAATGATTGCCACAATCATCGAGTCCTGAGGACCTCTGAGCCAAAGTTGATATGCATGAGGCAAAGCCAGGATAACAGTTTTATTATTGACGACATACCCGAATCGGGGCTTTGCAGGGCCGAGCAATATTGAGAGGCAAGGAGAATAATATTGTCGTTTATGAGATATCCCAGCCCTCCCATTCTCTACAGTTATTTCCCAAAGATCAACTCTACACTGCTTGAATATGAAGCCAGGCCCTTGGTCATGAGAGATCAATACGTGCTGTCCATCTTTACTGATACTGATGTCCCCAATGATGGCTGGGTGTTTTCTATCTGTGACAAATTCGCATTGACCATTGATATTGTGCACTGAAAGCAGGATGACCATGAGTTGGATTATTGAGGAATTATGTTTTACTCACCACTCAACGATTTCTCATTGAGCAACACGATTCGCTGCAGGTCGGGAGTAAGCGCAAAATCGATGAACTCGCCCACTTCGATAGATGTTGTAGCCATAGTTGCGAGATCCTGACACATGAATCAATGTTTCAAGTGAAGCTGGCTACTTAGGATTGCTGCACCAACCACGATATGTATGGATTCCGACACGGAACCTCTATAGGCACAAATGCTTCGACCAGTGAAATAAATGGGCAAATTGATGTTGTCGGAACAAAAGCGTATAATTACACCCGCCTTGAAAATCCACTAGTGTCAGATTGACTGAGTAACATATCATGGATTGTTGCGAACATACCTCGACGTCCCATACGCCGATGCCTGCATCTTTATAAACCACCATAAAGTACTTCTGTATAGAACTCCATGAGCCTAGTACTGCCCACCAACTATTGTTTGGAGGTACTAGTGACTTGAGTGGGGAAATAATTGGCTTATCAACTTCCCAAATAACTACTATCTCACTCCCATCAGAAGCGGCCAAATACTTGCCATCAGGACTTAATTCTTCAAAGCCCCGAAGCTTGCTGTAGTTCAGCTTTCCTATGCGAGTGAATCCCCTGAATCCCGATAGAGCAACTTCATTTGAGCTTTTGGGTTGGAAATGCGAGCACAGCTCGGACACCAGAGGGCGTCCCCCCGGTATAATGTTCCAACATTTAGTGACACAGTCCCACTGAGACTGAGTGATTACATCGGGCCGATTTGGTGACGGTGGATGTCCTTGAACTATTGCTGATAAAACTGCCTGTCTTCTAGTGATATGCTGATAGGGTATTTCATCTGCGATAATCTTACCCAAGTCAAGGTGTCGGCACATATAAGATGCGACGTATATTTGGGTATTCACCTGGACAAGAAGACATCCAAGCGCCCATATGTCCGTTGCGGTAGTCTTGGGCATGTCCTCAAGTAGCTCAGGACACATGTAACGATCCGTTCCTCCTAGGTGTGCGTTTGTGGTTGTGAAGCCCGGGTTTCGATTTGCTTCATCGAGAAATTGAGACATCCCGAAGTCACAAAGGCTGGCACGCTTATTACCATCTACAAGTACGTTCTCCTAGAAGGAAGATATCAAAGACGATCGGAGAAGGAAAAGAAAATTTACGGACCCCCTTGAGATCGCCGTGTGCAATGGGAAATGAATGGAGGTACTCTAAACCCGTGATGACATCCAAAGCCTAAATACGGACATCAGTTCAAACAAGTGTAATTTGCAACACTAAGTATGGATGACTAACCAAAGCATTACGATCGGCATCGGAGTGCTGTTCAAGATAGTTGAGAACGTTTCCATGTATGTACCATGGAGAGACCAGGGCGGGTGGTTTATCGGCTAATAATGTATACCCTAATAGAGGTGTGATACTCGGATGCCGAAACCGTTGCCACAACAGAACCTCCCGATAAAAGTGCTGAGTATCGAACAGATCATTATGTTGAGAACTATGTGGTGGTATTTGGTAGAGCGCCAAGCATCACCTTGAGAAGGCGATCTCTTGCCGCCGGCGTGCCGGAAGATCCCTGCAGACGTAACGCTTTAATAGCAACCTACGCAATCGTCAGATTTGCTTGATCTTATATGATCTAAAAATCAAACACCTGACGCCTCTCTCCATCATCCGCGGAATAGGTGCCTTGAAAGATATCGGAGTACCCGCCATGGCTAATCTGTTCACCGAATTCGACCTTGTTGGTCAAGTCTAAATGGCTGATGTCTACCGCTGTTGCCATGGATACGCTGATCGAGACGAAGCTATGGTATAGTGATTGATCGCTCAGCTAAATGTCTGTATCTTGATGGATGGGATCACAGATCATTGAGGTGCAGTACGTCGACGGCGTTCTTTGATGATAGCACGCGGTTGAGATTGAAATTGTCTTCACCGCTTACGTGGCTTACATAACTCAAACGTTCGGACTTTGGATTTTCAACCCCCGCCGGAATAGACCGATGAAGAAAACAATGAAGCAGACTGAGAGATGTGGTGAAAGGCACAATGACAATGGAGAATGTGATATGGTACAAGTGAGACATGAGATAAAGAAGGATGTGTAGAACTGAGGAACAAAAACCCGGAAACAAAACCAAGCAAAAAGAAACCAAGAAACCAAGAAACCAAACAAAATGATGAAGAAAGGAATCATGAAAAAGGGATAGATAACAAGACGAGATTCAACAATAAAATTGTTGAAAGAAGATCAGAACGACAGATGATGTGAAAGGGGACGACGATGCAACAAAGGAACGTCAATTCTTTATCTTCCTCCGCTTCGTATGTGGGGCCATCGTGTCCTCAGGCTCATTTTGTCGCTCTTCATCTCCCTCCTCCTGCTGTTTCTGCCTTACTCCCTGGGAGAGTCTTGTTGGCTGAGGGCCCTTCCGTCTCCTAGTCATCGCTCTCCTAGATTGGGAAGTGGAGGTGGGTTGGGTGAGACCTATTGATGGAACTGATATTTTCTTCCTCGGAATATAGAAGGCGTATGTACGCCTCAGTGGTGCATGCACTGATCCAGTTGGCATAGGCGAAGACCGGGGTGATGGCGAAGTCGCGGGTTCAGGGTAAGTGGAAGAGATTGAATAGACTGACATCGCGAGTTTCTGTAGGAGATGTGCCAGGAATGAATTGAAGAGGCTGAAGGTAAGATGAGCAGAAGGGGCGATCAGGTAGTGAGTTGAAGGAGGTGGGTTGTCGTGAGCTGAGGAGGCTCGAAGAGTTGGCCTTAAATAAGGTGGTTCCAACTCCGAGAGTATTCCAAAAGGCCAAATGAGATGACTCAATAATCCAAACGACCAAACGACCCTGATGAACAATCCGATAACCTTTGGCCCAGCACTGAGTAGCTCCGTGGAACCAAAGTACCCAAATGCCCGACATCATCGCCATGTCTGATGAACCCGCCGCAAGTGAACGAACACCATCCACCACAATGCTCTTCATCACCGTGTGGTCTTGGGTTGATATGAGCTCTGGTGTAGGTATCATCGAACTCAGAGCGGAATGCAAAAGGCGTCGAACGCGACATCCACAACCCTCGGTTAGCTGACGCGTAAATAAGGAGTGATCACGGCTGAGTAGAACGTGATACGGCACGACTTGACGATTTGCTAATAAAGATGCTATTGAAGGCTGTCCATACATTCGTCAAGAGTGCATCAATATTTATATTCATCTAAGCCATTTCATTGGATACTTACAAACAGCTAAGAGCATGTTGGACGTCCCATTCTGTTATCTTCGGTATCACAAGCACCCGTCTTAACAAAGAAAAATCGGTATTGCCATGATTTACCTTCCAACACGGAGTGCAATGTCCATCGGGTTGAATTTGGAGAAGGGGCAACGATGATTCAATCGGGAATGCCTTTGGTGCTGTGACTGTTGAGTGACACATTACTCGACCCGTCTGCTTCTCCGTTCTCCGTTGTATTACGTTGGGGTTACTTCATGCCTGTCGCTCGAGCGTCACCAGTGCTTACTCGCTAGTTAGGAATGTAGATTCTGATATGGGCTAACGGGTCACGATGACGTCACAAGCACAACTCACAGTATATGTAAGCAGTAGCGCTGTCAGTCGTCAGTAGAAGTCAGACTCTGACTTCGAAATTCAGCGCAGCGTTCCTTTGATTTTATCATGAAAATTGGAGGGATATCAAGCTGGAACGTGGTAGCTGGATGATCCGCAGGGTGAGGGTTCTGTCGAACGTGAGAATCAAAGTTAAAAACGGAATTGCGGTGTAACCCATAACTAGTATTGGAAATACGACCGACCCGGTTGGCTGAAATCAATGCTCCTCGCCTTCTCAAAGACCCGAATGCTGCTATCCGCCCCAAGCAATTGGAGAAAGAAACCATAAAGGAGATGAAAGTGGTTGTACTCGAGAAGGGCGGAGAAGTTGGTGTATACATTGTACTCGGTCAAGACGATCGATTGCTCAAACCGCAATTTCGCATTTTATGAACGTCAACGACAGGCTCACGTACCCAGTCCAAGGCCGTCATTAGCCCTCGGGCTCTCAATGAGCTTCTTCCTGGCTGGTCAGACTTATGGTCACCTGCTGGCTCGTCCAACTTCAATCCGGTTCTTGATTCCCTCACTCTCCTCAAATGACCAACAAAGGATCTACATACTTTCCCGATCCGTACCATGATCTGGTACTATCGCAGACGTAAGCATTGAGCTCAAGCTGCGACATGGAGACAAACACGCTTCACAAGTCGAACAAGAGGATGCCAGTAGAATCAATAGTAAGTTGTACTCGTTATCTCGATTCCGGTGATTAGATTTTGATTTCCTCTTAATCACGTTGCCAAACTTGCTCAAAACCATGAAAATTTCCATCGACCCACCCGGGCATTCACCATCCGCTATCATAGCACCACAAAGGATAGCACAAGGCTTCCAGAAACATGGCTTTTCATTCATGTATGATGCAATATTTCGTGTTTTCGACCTATCGTACTGATTCAAGCTATCCTAAAGGACCGGCATCGTGAAGTGCTACGTCTACTCCTTCCATTCCATCCGTGCCTCGTCCGCCCAATCAGACCTCTGAGCTAAAGCGACATCTCCGCCGCCAGTGACGCATACGGATGTACCTCCCAAACTATTCAACCAGCCCCATGCAGCGTCAATAGTCCATCGCGAACTCATCCTAACCAAATGCTGTTCCAACTCAGCGGGATATTGTCCGTAACCACAACCCTGTCCCACCACCGGAGTCACTTCAGACTAGGTTGCAGAGAATACTCCATTCTCCACGGATTGACTAGGACAAAGGCAAAGCAGAGCCATCTACGCAGCTCACGAACTCAGATCTTTCGACCCCACCAATCAATATCAATGGTTCCGATGTTCAAACCGAAGTCGTCCATCACCATTTGTCTCAGCGCAATGCTCCCAAGGCGATATTACATGCCCGCCGCCTTCTCATTAACTCTGATTTCATGGAAAGGAATGGATTGGGTGTTCCCATGTGACGTCTTTCTGATGGGTGTTTTCATTACCATTTTTATTGGTGTAGATAGACAACTCCGGATGTGTCCGGGCCGCTTCTTGGCATGATTCGGCAGCCTGCTAGCGGCATATATAATTCATGAGGTAGTAATATATAACCGAATAGAGGTGTGATATTTGGATGCTGAAACTGTTGCCACAATAGAATCTTCCGATAAAAGTGCTGGGTTACGGCAGAAAACTATGTCAATATCTAGATGGGAGCATTAAGTAGTCACTTATGTCTCACCTTGAGAAGGCGCTCGTTAGTCACCGAGGGCCCGGAATATCCCTGTATTCTCAGTATTCTGATAGCGACCTACCCAGTCATCAGATTTGTCCGATCTCATGTGATCTGCAACAAGATACCTGATGATTTCTATTACCACTCGCAGAATAGGTGCCTTGAAAGATGTTGGACAATACATATTTTCACCAAATGTGACTTTGTTATGGTCAAGTCCAAATGGCTGATATCAACCGCTGTTGTCATGAATACCGTGCTTGAGACGAGGTGAGGTATAATACTCGAGTGTTTGGCTAATTAGTCGTATCTCGATAGAAGGGATCGAAGTTGTAGGTTGACGGCGTTTTTTGATGAAAGCACACGGTTGAGGGCACACTGTTCACGTGGATTCCATAATTGAGAAGTTCGGACTTTGAACTTTCATGTCACGCGGGTGAGGATCACAAATGATGCCGATTGAGATATGGTGAAAGGTACAATGAAGAATGTGATATTGTGCAAGTGAGACATGGGATAAATGAGAATGTGTACTAACTGAGGAACAAAACCCGGAAACAATAAGCAAAGAAAAAGAAACCAAGCAACCAAACAAAAAGA
>WSUA01000597.1:0-13317 GCA_019633455.1 Tulasnella sp. 419
CATTTTCGAGCCCCTTCTTGCTCTCCGACACCCTGCTCTCCCCTTGATCCCTCCATTTGCGTCTGACCAGTATCGATAGGCGACTTCAGCGATCATAATTTTCGCATACCTCTGCCTTCTCAGGCTGATTCCATCGAGTAATCAACGACAGCTCGTGTTCGGTCTTGAGTCCATTCGGGTCAAAACCACGTTGGTCATGGAAGGGCGTACGAATCTGAATCGGGATGTAATATTGTTGGTGGGGCACTAATACGGATTTGTTACATGAGCTTGGCGCAGTCAAAGGATTTGCTTGGCCATCAAGGGAATGGCTTGGCCTCACTGTGAGGATTGGCTTGGCTACCGTGGTATGGCTTGGCCAGAAGCAAAACCTCCTTTGAGATAGTAGCTGCGGCGAGAAGTAGAACTTCCTGGTCTGCTGCACACATCACGCTAGAAATGCGGTGTAACAGTCGCAAGGTAGTTTCGCGCTCGAGTTCAGTCTAGCGTTGTTCAACACTGACTTGTCTAGCTTCAATCACAGGAACTCCAGCTATACTGCAGACATCAGAAACTACCGCCTCACGTCCCGTCTAGCCGTGGAATGCTGATTAATCGGCCCTGCCGGCTATGGACTTGCGGATTGGCGGGATGTTCTCCGGGAGCACGTCGCACAGGATTTCTCCATTTTCGGCCCATCGTCGTATGCCATATTACCTTTTCCAACCATCGGGCCGCCTCGTGGCGATCCTTACAGGGTAACGCTTGGTATTCAAGGTTGTGAATAAAATAAGACATTTCGCCGAGACCTCACCAGATGCCGAGTCAAACTCGCGCGAAGAAGCTTCTCTCGGCGCGTAGACACTTCTTTCGGGAGACAAACACAGGGCGAAAGACGGAGAACCTGGCTTACAACACTATTTCGCCGACGATTCGCGTTCGACTCCGTTGCTCTCCTTGCAACCATTGGTCACGGTGCCCTGTGCAGCGTGATGGGAGGCAAACGACATCAGCAGACGAAGCAAAGTCAGATACTGCCGATATTTCGCTACACTTATTGTTGCGCATATCTTCCGAGCAGATCATAGCAGTGTAGTATAAAAATCGTCGATGTCGATCCTCAATTTTTCATCAACCAAGGTCATCAACTACCAAGGAAAACAACAAGGTCACTAGAAAAGCAATGTTCCGCCCAACTGCTCTCGTCTCCCTCACTGCTCTCGCTTCTGCGGTCTACGCTCAGCAAGTCGGTACCCAGAAGGCTGAAGTCCATCCACCCCTCACCTGGCAAACCTGCACTTCAAGCGGATGCACCAACGTCAACGGACAAGTTGTGCTCGACGCCAACTGGAGATGGCTCCATACCACCACAGGTTACACCAACTGCTACACTGGAAATGCTTGGGACACCTCTCTCTGCCCTGATGGAAAGACTTGCGCACAAAACTGTGCATTGGATGGTGCTGATTACAGCGCTACCTATGGTATCACCACTTCCGGCAACTCTCTCAGGCTCAACTTCAAGACTGGTAGCAATGTCGGCTCCCGTGTCTACTTGATGGCAAACGAATCCAAGTATCAGATGTTCAAGCTCAATAACAAGGAGTTCACCTTCGATGTCGAGGTCAGCTCTCTCGGATGCGGTCTCAACGGTGCTCTCTACTTCAGTGAAATGGCTGAAGATGGTGGCATGGCCCAATTCCCCACCAACAAGGCTGGTGCCAAATACGGAACTGGTTACTGCGATGCTCAATGCCCCAAAGACATCAAGTTCATCAACGGCGAGGTGTGTCGGATTTTCTCTTAAGGAAACTTCTTCTTTGCTGATCCCCAACTTACCCAGGCCAACGTTGATGGCTGGACTGGTACTTCCACCAACACCGGAAAGGGCAAGTACGGAACTTGCTGCCAAGAAATGGATATCTGGGAAGCCAACTCCATCTCCAACGCCTACACTCCTCACCCATGCGACACCACCGGTCTCTACCGCTGCGAGGGAGCTACTTGCGACGTCTGCGATCAGCCAGGTTGCGACTTCAACCCATACCGAATGGGTGACAGGACCTTCTACGGCCCAGGCTCCAACTTCAAGCTCGATACCACCAAGAAAATCACCGTCGTTACTCAATTCTTGACCGACACTGGAACCGCCTCCGGCAAGCTCAAGGAGATTCGTCGTGTATGGGTCCAAAACGGTGTTGTCATCCAGAACACCAAGACCAACATTGCTAACCTTGATCCATACGACTCCATCACCGAGCAATTCTGCACAGACCAGAAGGCCGCATTCAGCGATACCAACGTCTTCGCCCAAAAGGGTGGTATGGTCAAGATGGGAGAAGCCTTCAACAGAGGAGTGGTCTTGGCTATGAGTATCTGGGACGACTACACCGCCAACATGTTGTGGCTCGACTCCAACTACCCACTCGACAGGGATGCATCTCAACCCGGTGTTGCTCGTGGTACTTGCCCAACCACCTCAGGTGTTCCCGCCGACGTCGAGTCTCAGCAAGCCAACTCTTACGTCGTCTTCTCCAACATCAAATTCGGTGACATCGGTACCACATTCAGTGGTTCAACTTCTCAGACCACGACCACCCGTCCCAACACAACAGTCCGTACTACTACCACCACCAGACCTGCATCCTCTTCTACCAGGTCTTCCAGCGTTCCCCGAACCACCACTACTACTGCCAACCCGGCTACTCAGACCAAATGGGGCCAATGCGGTGGAGTACGTAATATTTACACCTCATTTATTAACCTCTTACTGACAACGAATGTCTCTCAGAATGGCTGGACTGGTCCTACTCAGTGCGTCTCTGGCTCTACTTGCACCAGGTTGAGCGGTGCGTTCGAGACTCACTCCTCTATCAGGGATTTGAAACTGACATGCATCTTTTGCAACACCAGACTGGTACTACCAATGCATTTAAATGTCTCGGGCAATACTTGGCAGGATTTAAACGGTCGGATAGTGTCTTGTAGTGCTTTGCGCTTCAAAATAGAATTCCTACTTTTCTTTCTATCTCTACTGTGGGCGAGTGTAGCATGGTATCATTCCTTCCTGACTGCACTCAGCAATAATCTGTTACTCGGGTGCTCTGAGAGGTTCTGAGCGGAACAACTTAAAATTCGCCGCTTCCCATCAACCCTGTAAATCTGGTTGAGTCTCAAAAGTCGGGGTACATGAAGAACTGTGAGATTAGTTCTAAGCGACTGAATCAATTTTAGGGTAAGTATAAACATTGCACTGGCTGGTGCTGGTTGTTCACTCTATTTTCCGATGCATATAAGACGACCAACCATAACTTGTATTATTTAGAGGCCGATAATCGGTAATATATCCACCGGTAAATAATCGCAACAAAAAAGCACCCTATATCATGATGGAGACCCTGCCGAATTAAGAAAAAGCCTCGTTCATGTGGCCCTTTAGGACGCTTCTAGTGCAAGTTGGTCAGGTGTTTAGAAGACTAATGACAAGTAAGCGACGTACTGTACTCGTTGAACAACATCTACCCGAGCTGCGCAACGGCAAACTTCAGCCTCCTTTCGTTCTTTCCCCTCGACGATTCGATATCCCATTCAATATCCTTGGCGTCCTTCGCTAAAACAGTGTCGCAAATCTCCACAGCAACCCTGGCAAATCTTTTTGCCAATGGCCATAAACCCAATCTTCCGGCAGCCTCGGCGGCATTCCCAATACATAGCACACCTTCTTTCTTTGCTACAGTGAAATAGGTCCTATTTTCTCGGAGAATTCTCGTATCACCGCTTTTGTTCAATTCCAACCCATATGCAGCATGTGATATGGCCAGTTCGGCAGCTGAAATGTATGCCGCAGCCGAACCTGCTCGTCCTGGATTAATGTAAGGTTCATCGCTAATGAAGAGTTGTGTTTTGCTAAACTCCCTTTGTCGAGGTATCCGACGTTCAACGGTCATCCGAATGAGTTTGCCCATAATCTTCGGGCTAACTATCTGATGAATATGGGCTAAGTGAGTTTCTAGACCCTCGATAATTGGGATACCCCTAGGCAACGTTTTGAGTTGTTGGAGTGCTTGTAATTGATATCCTACATTGGAGAGCTTAACGAGCACCCTGAATAACAGCATGGGACCTAGTATTGCTCCCGAGGCAACGAAGATGCTTGAAGCAACAGTGGGATGATGCTCGGAGGGCTTGTGAAACTCCATGATATGGTGTCGCCCCTCCATTTCTTTGGTAAACGTGATAAACTGCTTTGTTGTTACGGGAAGCCAAGGCTTTTCTGATATTGGATAACGCTCGCATGCCCTATATGCTAGTGGCAATAGCGCGAGAAGGTATCCAGGTGTGAGGTCGAGATAGGTCATGTTGATCAATAGTCTTAGACTAGTAACCACTAGGTCTCCTTAGAAAAGTTATGAGATCAGGTGGGTCCGTCCATACGTGAACCTCTGGCAGCATACGAACCTCTCCCAGTAAACACCTCAGTTGGTGTTTCAAACCCGGGCTTGTTTTGGTGTAAAACCTCCCTGAAGCCAGGTTCCCAATTGTGAACACAAGAATTTGAGAACTATAAGGTGAAGGATGCATTTAGACCCACCTGTCTAAAGCAACAACGTCTTCTTCAATTACCTTAGTGCGCATTCTAATAATGGATGCTAGTGCGGTTGGAAGGGAGTGAAGTATTTTAATGCAGGTAAGGGCGGCATTCCATTCGGCTCTGTCGGCATCATCAAAACACCCGAGTGGTTGATCAAAGCCAGGTATGACCTCTGGTGGTAGCGCCATGAGCTGCAAGATCATCCTTGATGCCAGGCTGTCGGTGGCTATTATCGGCGTTAGTGATTATCGTTTTTTGGAGCAATTACTCCCACCTCTCGTCGGATGCCAGGGTGGTCTGGGTTCACACATTAGTTCCAGCAAATCAGTTAGTATGGCGGGATTCTCTTGAACAATTTCAAGAGCGAGCTTCCTGTTTATTGGCTTTGTCCGGATATGAAAGATTGCCAGACATGCATCGAGTGCCATTTCTTGCTTTTCTGAAAGCCACTGTTGTAACTGAGTCTTTAGGGCGTCCGGAGAGGCATTATTCGCATCACCCTACCATCAGAAAAATGTAGTTAGTAAGTTGCTACGTTCGTCATGACAGAAAAAACTGACAAATTTTTTCTTCAAATCTGGTTGGATATAAATTTCAATACTCGGATGGTAAGTGGTGAGCGATTCCTGTCAACACACCTTGACGGAGCAAGGAAGAAGGCTCCCTCCATTCATCGAGAACATGCTGGAAATGAGATAGCTTCAGAATATGTGTGATTTAACAATCTGAAACCAGATACCGGATAGGCATTCCGAAAACAGGTATAGCACGTTCGAAGTACAGCTGAAATTTGACTTGAAGTCAAGGTGTCGCTGATAGATACACAAGATAAGATTCTCTTGAGGCATCTGATCGATACAAACTTCGTCCAAGGAGTTCCATTTTGAATGGTCTGGATTATGAAAATCAATCAGCGTTGAGGTAGAGCCAGAAACAAACGGACCTCTAATAATGCTTGGAGCCCTTGTGCGTGTATAATTTTAGAGCAGACCTCCCGAAGCTGCTCCGTGTCTTCAATGCTACCTATAAAGAAATGTATGATCCCAAAAGCCTGGTCGCATATCACTGCGGTTCTTTCTTTGACGACTTGCGGGAGCTTGAACAACGACAATGCCAATCCCGCATCTAGAAGCTCCAAGACGAACTTGTACAATATCGGAAATGTACTTTGGCTCGTTACAGTCTCAAAAATTGCTTGGAGGGTCACCGCAAGGCCATCAAGCCACGCTTCTAGATCTGGTACAAACATGTCTGGCTGTCCCAGGAGCTCAATTGCTTGAGAGAGGCGCAATTTGTATGCATCATCGCCTTCATGCCACATCTCAAAAATATGTGGCACACATATGCTATCCGTTTTGAGGCTCAGGCGTTGAAATGACATGAGAAAACAGAGTAGGAGAGGGGCGAAAACTCTTCTTCAAAACGTTATGTAAAAGTGGTGTAGTCAGGTACACGGCAAACATCCCGATTCCCGTGCCGCGAGTAAGATCTCATTGCCGAGCTCGGCAACGAATGATCTGACTGTTGTTACGTGACGACACGTTTAAGGGGGTGCTTTCTGATTAATGATCTAAACATGGTCAATTTTCTGAATGTATCACCTATACATGGTCCAATAAATGTACAACCCAAAGTACAGATGGAGGGTCGGAAACAGATGATTAAATATCAAGCCAACTACTGGAGCTGCTGAATAGCGAAGCTGTACCTCCTTTGGTTCTTAGCCTTGAGGGATTGAACATCGCAATCAGCCATCTTGGCTTCATCTTCCGTAACCATGTTGCAGAAGTCTACTGCAACCGTGGAGAATTTTTTGCTCATTGACCATTTCCCTACCCTTCCTGCAGCTTCTGCGGCATTTCCGAGACAAAGGATGACTTCTTTCTTTGCTTGAGCAAACGTCCTCCAATTTTGTTGAACGACGGGTAACGCTCTGTTGCCCGAGGACGACCCATATCCAATATGCGCCAAAGCCAACTCCGCTGCAGATACGTAGGTAGCTGCAGCAACGGCATTCTCCACGGAACCTCCCACTAAAACCCTCTCCTTTGCTAACTCTCTGTGTTCAGAGACACGGCGATCAATGCTCAAGCGGATGAGTTTACCCATGATTTTTGAATCTACCGTCTGATGGATATGCACCAAGGACCCTATGAAAGCGTGGTCGGGCATGTTCGGCGGACGGGTTCGCATAGTTTGAAGGTTCTCAAGCCCATAACCCACTTTGGAGAGCCTCAACAAGACTCTGAAGAGAAGGGTCGGGGCCAGCACTGAAGTTGGTGCAACGTACGATGTCACGAAATGGCCGGATTTGTTGCCTGGAGCCATGTTCGATGTGATGATTTCGTATTCTCGTTCTTCTTTGACACTCTCCTTGATGGAGTTCTCTGTCTCAGTATCGCCCAATGGAGCCTCACCCTTTATTTTGCGAATGCAGGCCCAGTATGAGAATGGCAGCAACGCTAGGAGAAAGGGGACTGGATTGTCGTCCAGATACGTGAAGTTAATCAACAATCGCAAGTTAGCGACTAGTAGGGTACCTATCATGCGGTTGGAAAATATCAAATCATTGATGAAATATCTCATGAAAGCACTTACCTCGGTTACGGAACACGCTACGGACATCATCGAATTTTGTTTTTGAATGTCGGCTGGTAAGGAGTTTGCTACAGTTAACACGAAGAATGAATACATTACTGAGGGTTTGCAGCTCGGTGACGGATTTCAACATACATTGTTATAGAGGCGATATCCTCCTCACATACTTTGGTTCGCATTGTGATTATTCTTTGCAATGCTTCTGGACGAGACCACAGGATATTATTGCACTGAATGGCAGCGTCCCACTCCTCCATATCCGTTTTCTCGATGTAGCTCGATGTTACATCCAGACCAGGTACCCATCCCAATGGTAGAGCCATAAGATGAACAAGAATTCTTGCTGACAGGCCATCGTTTGCTTTGCAAGAAAGGTTGATTTAGCTAGTAAGAAGAAGACATAGATAGAGATGGTACCACCTAGTGTCAAGTGAAACGGTGGTCTCGTTTCGCACAAAAGATTGAGCAAGGTGAGCAGCACCTGGGGACTTTGTTGAATAATCTGCAAACAGAACTTTTTGCTCATTGGTTTTGATCTCTTTTCAAAAAGAGCAAGAGCCGTTTCAAGTGCTAGGTGTTGATACTCAAATAGCCACCGCATAATCTGGATTTCGAGGTTTCCAGGACTCGCCTTGCCCTGTCATGATCCAAGAGATATCAGTCTAACGATTGACTGATTGAGGATCAGACCGCAAGGAACCAAGCAACTTACGTATCTCTTTTCCATTTCTGAGTTACAAAGACAAGTTAGCATATGAAGCAATCACGTAGGTAACCAACCTTGGCGGAGTATAGACTTGGGTGCTCTCCACTGTTCCTTTGCCATCTGAAGAAAATACCCTGAGAATGCATGGTTGCGAGGCGGTGTATATACGTACCTCTGTTCGGTTCAGATTGAAGCATGAAACACATATTGTAAGCAACGTGGAAAGCTCTGTGGCGGTTAGGCTCTCGCTGACGCAAGACCTGGTGAACATGTCTCGGAGACAAATGATGGCCACTGAGTTGAGTATAGGGTGGACTTTACATAGTGCCTATATATCAACACTCGTCATTCCGTTCTGATCAAATACGCTAAAGATTGACTTACTGCCGTCATTACTCTGACATCTAGGCCCGTCATCATAATATGAGAGCAAGCAACTTGAAGTTGCGCCGGATCTTGGATTCCTTCGATGATGGCCTGGGCAATCTTCAATCCTCTGTAGCATAACGTTATGTCGTCATCTCCGCCAACCACCGCAAATCGGAACATGCCCGAAACCAGCCCTCCCATCAAAAAGTCAAGAATAAGTTGATAGTATCGACCGTAAGTCTCCGGATCTGTAAGCCTCGCTTGGAAAGTGGTTTCGACGATTTTTTGAAGGTCGTTAGACCATTGGTCTAAGAAATTGAGGTGAGTCTTGTAGTCGGGTTCCGCGAATAGGGCAATGGCCTGCCCAATGTATATCTGGTAGAGAAGATTACCCTTTCTCCACAAATCGAGAATGTTCTTCATGCTCAGACTCTCGAGCCTGGGCTCAGGTACGGGTAGCATCTGTAAGAATTGCAAGAGTAGAAGGCGGGATTAAGGTGGTAGAGTCTTAACAACCGGTGTTCTACAATCTATCTGCGTGAGGTCCGTAAGACACCGAGTCATTGACTTCAAAACATGCCCTTTTCGATCTCAGCACCTCTTTAGACGAACAGGCTTGGAAGAAGTACGATGATATATTAGTATCGATTTATCCTATAGACAGCACAAACCTAACGAAATAAATAAGAAGATCGAAAATGAGGATGTAAGATATATGAATAGTTCCAACCCATGAATTCCTTCACATGTTACTTTAGCTGACTACTAGCGTAGGTATACCTCCTCTGATTCTTTGCTTTGAGAGAGGCGACATCCCATCCTATAAGTTTCGCTTCATCATCCGAAACGGTATCGCAGAAATCCACCGCGATTTTTGCATAGCTCCTACACAACATCCACTCTCCTGTCCTTCCAGCTGCCTCCGAGGCATTTCCGACACAAACCACAACCTCTTTCTTTGCCAGAGCAAACGACCTTTGGTTGTGCTGGATGGCGGGCAGGCCTCGACTATGCGAATGAGAACCAAATGCGAGTTGCGCTAACGCGAGTTCCGCAGCTGATGCGAATGTTAATGGCGAGAATTCCTTTTCTTTTTCTCCGAGAAGACGTTTATTAGCCATTTCCCGATGGCGGGAGATGCGGCGGTCGATGCTCATTCGGATGAGCTTTCCCACAACTTTTGAGCTGGAGATTTGGTGGATGTGAACAACGTGAAAATATAGACCATGCACGTTGAATGAATCAGCGCTGGGTTCTGAGAAATTTTGGAGCTTTCGTAAACCATATCCCAATTTTGAGAGCTTGAAGAGTAGCCGGAAAAGGAGAGTAGGGCCCAAGATCGTTATCGGAGCCACGTAAGCGTTCACGATTGGACCGAGGTGGGCCACAGGAGGTTTAAAAGATCGCATGATCTCTGTTTCTCCTATCGTTTTCTTGCTGTCGATCATGGATTGCTCGTCTGGATTGTTGCTACGAAGCTCCCGATCCTTAAGTAGCCGCTGGCATGCGCGGTAGGCGAGTGGAAGAAGTGCGAGAAGTAATGAGTCTGATGCTTCTTCAAAATAAGTCGAATTGATGAGCAGACGTAGTTGGGCAACAATCATAATAGCTATCGTATTCCCATCAAAGAGTAGCAAGTTAGCAAATTTCTCAATCGCATAGCTTCTAAAGGATCTACCTCGGTTACGATGCAATGCAATCAATTGCTGCTCAAGCATCAGAGTCTTATCTTGTACCCCACCCGAAGATGCGCCGGCAACTACAGATGAACTAGCCATTACAGAGTCCCTCAACGCACTAGAGGGTAATGAATCGGTACCAAAGTCCCCCAACGGGGCGACACTGGACATACTTCTCGAGTACAGCTATGTTTTCATTGATTATTTTCTTACGCATCTTGATCACCGCTTCCAGTGCGACTTCGGTAGTCCAAAGCTTCCTATTGCATTCCATAGCAGCATCCCATTCCTCTTGCTCTGCACTGTTGGAGCAGCCTAAAGGAGCTTCAGAGCCTGGAATCACATTCATCGGCAACCTCATGAGGTGTACCAGAATCAATGCTGCTAGGCTGTCGGTTTCTGAAATACGATATTATAGGATAATCAGACACAGATTGGCAAGCATTCAGAGCTTGGTTACCTCGAGTTATATTCCAGGAAGGCCTCTCTTCAGATGCAGCAACGAGTAAAAGGGGCAAGATGTACTGCTCTTTCTGCAACACTTCGAGAGCAAATTTTCGACTCATAGGCTCCACTCTGTATTCGAACATAGCTAGGGCAGCCTCAAGAGCTATCTGTTGATTGGACTGTGACCAGCGACGTAGATGATTTTCGACTTGAGTGCTTTCGATCTTGCCCTACCAAGTCAGGTATAAAGTATGAATTGGCTGCACATGTCTTTTGAGAACCAAAAGGCATAACTGACATATAAGCCTTCTATTTCTGATTAGGAGAAAATAGTTAGAATGTAGGATAACTGTTGATAGACCATTGACTAAGAACAAGCACGAACCTCGGCGAAGAAGGGACTGAGGTTCATTCCATTGCTCAAGAACTTGCTGAAATAGGACCAATGGATTGGAGCACATGCCATCAAATACCCAATAGCATACCTTGTAATGGCTCTTCTCGAAGCAAACTAAAAAGGCTTGCAGTTGCTTGGCAAACTTTTCCGCTGAGATCCCTTCGCTGAGGCAGGCCCTGGTATACATCTCTCGGAAGCAGGCAATAGCCACCGATCTTAACAATGGACCTGTACTTTCTAGTGTCTATATTGAGAAGGTATGTTAGAGTACGGAATGAATACGTACGATGAATTTCAAACTTACCATCTGCAATTTGATGGCTCCAACTCCTCCCAAGCCAAGCATCTTTTCCAGAGATTCTTCAAATTCAGCCGGATCTCTAATAGCTTCCATCAATGCTCGCAGTACTTTTAGTGCACGATAACACAGATCCGGTAACTTCCCCTTGAAAGTTACTGGCATACCAGCAAACGCGTCGAACACACCTGCATCGAGGAAAACTTGCAGATGTTGGTAGTGTCGTTTATAGGCTTCGGGGTCGTTTTCCTGGGATTGAGACAGTGCTTTGACAAATTCCTCCATGTCGTTTACCCACTGCTCCATAAAACGAGTGTTGTGGTTGTTAGGGGTACCAAGAGAAAATTGGGCAAACCCTTGTACAGCGCGTAGCTGCCAAAGAAGATCACCATCTTCCCAACAACGAATGAGTGAGCGCATAGTCAGATGACCATAGCTAGAATCATCTTCTCCGCCGGTCAATATCGATGAAAGCGAGCGCATGGTGGTTGGCAAAGAAAAAAAAGGGGGGGAAAGCAGGAACTGATGAAATGTCCGAGAAGTCCGTACTTCTAAGACCCTGTGGGCTCACTTGAATCAATACATATTACGTCTTCATTGTTGGAGTATATCGGGTATGGGGGGAAGAATATGCATGTAGCGTAGATGACCCGCTGGTAAGCATGTCATTTGCGAGTCCAAGTTAATACCCATGTTATTTTTGCTTGATTTTGAGAATGCATGTGCTCGTGCTACAAATTGCGGCATTTCATGACCAAGGCATGTCATAGCTAATTCCCTTGATGTCTAGATGCTCTAATTATGCAAAGACCGTGAGTGTAGTCTTGGGGGCACTATAAACAACCCCACTTGGACGCGTCCCGTCGAGCCCCACGTGATTTTATTGGGCACTTTGACCTTCATGGTCGACGATTGTAGATAACTAGAACCATTTCTCAAGCGGAATTAGCGTGAATTAATAGCCCTCGACATGACTCCAACTTATCATTATTTGAGAGTCCTTCAAATTTCAACCCCCCCGTGTAATACAAAGACGATAACAATGAATATGAGTGGGTGGGGGTAACGAGGTGATGATGATAAGATTGACAGAGTCGAGGGAAAAGAAAAAGAGAAAAAGTTCGTACATTGATCATGAACGAAAAAGAGAGAACAAAGAAACCGAGCGACCAGAACATCAAAAACAATAAAAGCGGAGTAAGAGATGAAAGAAGAAATGGGAGTAAAAGAAGACTTGAAGGGTATCAAAGAGAGCGAGGATGGGAGAAGGAGACTTCTATTTTTTTTTTTTTAACTTCCTCTTCATTTGCCAGACCTTTTGCTCTAGTTCCAACTTCCGCTGAAGCTCCCTCCTCCTTTTTTCTGCTCCATCCCTCGATCGCGTAGAAAATCTCCTGGGTTGTGCTGGTTCACCACTCTGCTGAGCAGCAGGTTTCTGTGTTGTCCGCATTTTTGGGTAGGGCTAGAATAATCTTCCACTGAAGGTGCACGGCGTTGTGAATTCCCTGGAAGCGCTGGCCCGCTAGATAAGCTTGGAATGCAACTGAAAGGACTCCATGGATTCTGTGAGCATATGCACAACTATTCAGAGCGAAATCCAGCTCACCAAAATCACTGACGAATGACGAGAGTAGGTGCTCGATCTACCCCGGGATGGCAGTCACGTTCGCATACTGGAGTCCAAGGGGAAGTGAACCTGTTCTTGGGAAAGGTTGAGGGGTGTAGGTACGCTGAATCACATGTGGCCATGAATAGGCGCGGCTTTCGTCCTTGAAAGCGCCATCAGCTATTGTCCAGTTGTTCACCCTACATGCCGGTGACGTTCAGAATCAAGCCTTTCGCTAGGCAATATAAAGATGACTTACGCTGATCCCCATATTCCTAGTCCATAGACTGGATCGCATCTTCCAGCATTTGTTTCGGCATCGTGAACGACGATGGATCCCTGGATTCAGCATCTTGAATGGCGTGAGGTACTCCATTGACCCGAAGTCCGCTGGCACCACCCGATAACTCGGTATTAGCTTGACTTTGAGGATAGAATGACCCTGAAGCTTTGCTATTCGAAAGACAGGTAATGAATTGTAGGCGGATTGGGATGAAGGTGATGATGTTGCAGGGAAAGACCCTGCAGTCGGAGGTCGCAACGATGTTCCGGTGATGACGAGGATGCACCACCGCCCATGGAGATGTTGCCATTTCTTCGGATGAAGCTCGAGTTGATATCCATCCTTGAGATGTCGGGTGTATCAA
>WSUA01000598.1:0-13308 GCA_019633455.1 Tulasnella sp. 419
GCTCATCGCATTAGATCCGAGATCACAAACATTGACAGTCTTAACACACTAGGCCTGGCGTTTGTTGTCATTCTTGTGGCGTAGATTGCCCGCTCTCTCCAAGGCCCAAGCTATGCTGCTCCCAGGGTCTCTTTCCAGAGGATTGATGGGACAATTCCAGCTGTGGGTTGTAGTGGAAACCAGTGCGCGGGAAAGGGGCTGATAAAAAGTATCACGAAGCAAGGGAGTGGTATCATCAATTCGTCATGTACTTAGATAGATGGAGCAGAAAGAGGAACGTTCCAGATAAGAGTGGCATGTAACGCTCATACTTGCTGCTGCGGGCACAGCTCTAAACATACGTACAAATTAATAGTATCACCCTTGAAAGGAAGTTAGTTGAAAAGAAAGGTGGTCCTATACATGTGTTTTTTCTCAAGTGATCAATACAGTAGATACGGGCTATTAGATTATGCATTAACACTATTAAAGATAATTTTTTCGGCTAGGGTTTCTCTATCCGGTCTTCTCTAGGTGTTGGCCCGTTCTAGCAGGAACGACTGATTCCATTTCTTAGGATCCTTGTGATCTGTCCAAAGTATAAACTAAACCGGAATAACGCGTTCAGTAAATAGCTGTTGAATTGATTAGATGGCATACCGTTGTTCCACTCTGTTTGGAATACCCATCGAGATCAAGAGCAAAAGTTGGAAAATCTCGCAAAAGTAACCTGTGGAACGATGAATTTGATCGGAGGAATATTTGGCATAATCAGAGACTTACTTCATCTCTTTTGTTTGCCCAACTGGCACAACCATCCATTCGGACGGAATAACGTCACAGCAAACCTTAACTCCAAGCGTAGGTGCGATACCCTTTTCAGTCACAAATTGTGTGCCATCGCTGAAGCGACGAGGCGCCTGGGGGAGCCGTTTTGAATAAGTGAGATATCCGCCCGTACCCACGTTCTGGATTAAATATGCCCTAGGAGTCGCCGGTATGAATATCCACTGGTTGAAATAGCAGAACGAATTAATTTCTGGATGTAGGAGATGACAATCAAAATTTCACCTGTTGGTTCTGCGTGCCTTGATATCGCTGAGTTTTAACCGGTCTTCCCATCGCGTTGTCATCAGAACTCTGAGGATATTCTAGTATCAGGTCCACGTGAGAGGATTTAATCACCAAGGGGACCAATGTATCTATCAGATGCTAATGTATCAAGAGATGTAGCGCTCGAAGCAGATTTACGGATAGCAATTGTTACTACTCACATGTTGTGAATCTAACGATGGTTCAACTGCAGTTGCTTGTAGACTGCCTTCAAAATAGGTTAAAGTCTTGTTGAGAGGAATGAATAAAGTGCCGGCCGTATCGTGCGCATCAAGCCATAATGAGGAATCAACCTTCTTGCCCAGTTCTGATGAGAGCTCCAATATGGACATGACCCATCCTTTGTAGCCACCAAGTAGTGACGGAATCATCTCCTTTGAAATAGATCCCGTGGTTGCTGCGATCTGGAGGTAAGTACTGCAACAAGAAATAGCCTCCTCCACGGTAATCACATCATCAAACTTCAGACCAAAATGCTCGATGTTCCACCTTGTAATCTCGTTTCGAGAAGAAGTAAGGAAGTGAACCACCGACGATACTACTTCTTTATCCACGAATGGACCGAAATCGACTCTGTTACCGATCTTAGTCGTTTCGGTCCATTTCCAGCGCCAAATTGCAATGAAGAAGAAGCATGCTATCCAATGACAGCTCCTCTCGTCCTCTACACCACGCATTATGCGACCCAGGATCCTTAAGTGGCCTTCCTCTACCAATCGATCATTCCATAGGTCGGTGGCACAAGATAAAAGATCTTTTACCACCTTCAAGTAAACATCGTCTGAATCACACTCCACCGACTCCTCCAGGACTTGTATGGTTTTGTGAATGGCTATTGGTTGAAGACGTAACCACTTTCCAGTGAATTGGAGACGGGTAAGCTTCTCTGTATGCCTTTCGTGTTTGCGCACCTTGAGGAGGAAGTAGTTTTCGAGTGGGGCCTCCGGAATGACCCACGCTTTCAAGTAGCTCCAGGCGGCAGCGGCATCCCAGCGTGAAATCCATAAAAGCACCACCATGGAAGCAGGTAACCAATCTATGGTGGCTTTTACTAGGGAAGTGCCCTCGAGAAAAGACTTGAAATCTTTGAGATTAAGAGATGGAGAAGGTGGGGGAGGAACAAGAATTGCTAACACCTTTATAATATGAGCGCAAGCATCTATATCTCGTTCAACCAGCCAAGGAAAAAGAGTCAGGAGGTTGAATTCCCAGCCATCCTTGTCCATGGCATGGTCTGCTAGTAATTTCTCCAGTATACTGAGTGTCCTGTGCAACCCGACAATCGATCGACTTGACCTTGTGGCGTTCATGCTCTCCACACGATGTTGAATCACCCCTCGGATAATCAAAGAGGATGTAGACAGAAGTGATTCGCGTACGGATGACGTGATAGTTCTGCCAAACTGGTCATCTTCCAATAGGGCGAGGAAGAGATGAATTTTTTCTTCCTCGTCCAATTCTAGTGACTGAAGCCCTGATCTGACAGACTTGTCGAGAAGGTCGACTATCTGGAGCATTAGATTAAACTCCCGCCCTTCCCATGCCCTTCCCAGCAGAAGTAGAAATTGATCGATTATGGGGCTGTGATCGGAGTTCGGTTGTCCATCACATATGTTTCCGATTGCATCGTGAAGGTCGATGACCATCTGCCCAAAAGCAACTGGAGTGCGATTTATATTGCCCAAAATGCTGAGAATTTGCTTGCCTGACGGGTTGTAGAAATTCTCGGGGAGTATTGATATCAGTTCGCTGCATACCGGCCGCAGGTCCTGTTCTGTTGGTGGACTGGTTGACTTTTTAACGAGTTGGGAGAGAACTTCTAGGATGGATGGAAGGGTGCTATTTTGTATGTCCGCTGACATCACACCACCATTGATAAAGGATCGAACGTAACGAGCCACCACATTCCAATCGCGAAGATTGACACTACCATGCACGGTATCTGGGAGCATGGTTATTGCCTTGCATAGCGTCCTGACTGTGCTTGGTAGTGTAGTCTTTCCATACAACCACACCACGCAGTTGTAATGAAGCTCATCTTCGAAACCCATGTCCCCTTGACCCATAGAAGAATGATCAGTTCGCCTGAGGAGTAGTCTAAGGGACATCGAGAATCGAGTCTGGAATGGAGAGTTTGGATAGAGGACGGATGTGAAGGTAGTGATGAAGTAGAAGGTGGCAATGACGAGTGAGATAGCAAGAACCGTGTAAGCCACCCGCGTTTGAATATGCCACAGGAAGTCGAAGAGTCCAATGAGGAAGAGGAACAGTGCGATTTGGAGCAGCGTCGGTAGTGTTTCTATGATAGGTTCTAGCCAACGTTCGATGCCTTTGAGGCCTATGTGTCTTCTTCTGGCTTTGTCAGCGAGCACTTGTGTACCACTATCTGTAGCGTGACTAAGCCGACTGATCCATTGCTTTGCTAACACTGCTCCGAAGGCGGCGAAGAGCGAGAGCGAAAGGCTTGAAAAGAAGAAACAATTGACACGGATGCTTGTATTTGATGCCCGAAACTCCGTAAACTGAAGCTCCTCAGGGGTGAATGTAGAGTTATCGAGTCGGTGAAGTATGTTCTTGAGTATAAGATTGCTTGAATCTGTTGAATTCTCCCGAAGGTCTCTGTATGTCTCAATGATGAATGTCGTGTTTACGGAGGCGAAGAGACCTGCCTTGAACCGACAGCTCTTGTTAGCTGTCACTTTCTTGGAAATCAATATCAGAGGATTCGGCTTACAAACACCAAGAGAGTATCCAAGTTATCGGTCCACTCTTTCATCAGTCCACTGTAGTAAGATTCCTCTTCGGCGTTGAAAGCCTCCCAGAAGGGTGTGAACTGATCGAATCCTTGAGGTTTTTTATCAGCATCATATGATTGTGTGGAGGTAAGTTGCTCATTGGGGTTCTGCATGGAAGGATGGGTGTGATGAGTGATAACAATGTACAAACCGCAATAAAAATACACAGAGCAACATATTATATTCGCAGAAACGTGGGAACTCATCTCGTGCGATATTGGAAGACAGCGATATAGGAAGATAGTCCCTTGATAGTACCTGACGGAAAGAGCCGAGCCAGTGCTATCGATAGCTACTTCCCATGGCTGATGGATAAAGGGCCTGACGAAAGTCATCCGGGAGATGATATTAAGCCGCTGATCCAGTGTAGACGGACACAGAAGTCTAAGGAGAACCTTGTATAGCCAATTACAACGTGCGGGGTGCACTTGCTTACGTAACTGAAGTTCTTCCGGAGATCTTTCGAATTCGATAGTAAGAGAGTGCTATGAATAAAGGTGTACGACGCTCCGGGTTTCAAACGCATTGAGAGACAAGTCTCGGGACAGCTCGATGGCACTCAGTCGCTTTCTTCCCAGCCGCATTGACCACTCACAAGAGAACAAGGTAAGCTGTACGATACAATTTCTTCAACTAAAGCAGAAACAAAGGCAGCTCGCTAGGTTTCACATCTCTCAAGAACTTCATTGGCTACCGTGGAGTCGTTGTTTCCTTCGGATCATCACTTCAACCATGCCCTCGCGAAAGCACTCTACAGGGGGGAAAGCAGTCGTCAAGCACCGGCTAATATAGAGGTGATTAAGAACCCAGTATCCAAAGGTGGCAGTCCGGATTCAGCTTGGACCGTGAAGGCTGTCAATGATGGGAAGAGTGAGCTGCTGTGGCTTCTCACGAAAAGATTCAAGACGTGGACCCCGGGGAGCGGAGATGTGTGGAGGCTTCAGCTTATGACCATATCCAAAGATCAGGGATGGTTCCCCATGGTAGCGAACAACTTGTCCTCGGAACAAAGTTGGTTCGAGTTTGGGATTCGATGCCACACCCCAGATTCCATTGACTCGACCTTGGATCAAGGGATCAGCACATTCAATACTGGGGCCATTGGAACCCCAAAGCTTGATGCTACAACGGGCTCGGAGCTTCGATGGAGAAGTCACAATAATTTCCTGTTCGGCCATAACTTTAGATCAACCGAAGGAATCATCATCAAGGAGGACCATGAGCTATGGCGTTATCTGGAGCCAAATGATAGGCTAGCGGTCTACATATGTGCTCAGGGTAGAGGATATGAAAATCACTGCATTGATGGCTCATTGAGAAGATTCAAGCTGAGCCGTCGCCCTGGTTTACCTCTACATGTCATTCGGATGATTCTTCGCATGGCGGGCATTATGGCTCCTCATCCACGTATCCTCAAAACTGAGTATGTATCCGCACAGGACAAGGAACTCGGGCTATGGAAGGTGGAAGGCAAGAGCTCTGTGGCAGAACAAGATCTATGGATGGTGACCGAAATACTCCCCATGGATGTAATACAGAACATAGCGCAAGTTCAGCTGACTACATATTCAAGGGATCAGGGCTGGGGTAATGGGCTTGGAGGTCGCAGTTACACCTGGTTTAGCCTTGGAGTTTTCCAGAGAAGGCCTGGTGGAATGTATGGTCCTCGGTTTGACACCGAACTCTGGATAAGCCACCGCAATAAACCAGGTGTTCCATATATTGGGCTGCACACAGGAAAGCTATTCAGCGCCAGTGAAGAACCGTTAAATCTATTACGCCCAGGAGATCGATTGGTGGTTTGGATGCACGCTCAGTTCAGAGATTGGGTGAACTATTGCAAAGAAGGCAAACTCTTTTGTTGGGAGTATTTCGAGCCTACTTTGCTAACAAGCGAGGGAGATTAAACATCATCGATGATTGCCAATCTCAATAATTCCATGATTGTGAGTCTTTGTAACTTTGATGCACTTGGTACACAATCTAACTTATGAGTAAATAGGTAAAACTTTCACTTTCGTGATTTCAGTTCGATTTTAGATAAAGCGCTATCAATACATTCGAAAGCTGGGAAATGTCCACATTGAGCGAAAAAAAAACTTGAAAGAAAAGTAGGCATATAGCACTTTAGAAACACCCAAGTGTCAGATAATAAATGAACGTCGAAGTATACAACTTACTGAGTTCCCCATCAGAGCGGCCAAACGGCCAAGACGGCGCCTAGAGATATTCCAATGGCGGATAATGCTGTTAGACACCACAACGCTACTTCCATGGCTCTGTTGCGTCGACCTTGTAGATAATAAGTTATCTGCAGGCCAATAAAGCTGGCAACAAATGCCCCAGAAAAGGCTGATTTGGCGACTACGATGGTCGTTACGGAACTGTCCATCGAGAAAGAAGCTGCCAGCAAAGGCACTGACATACAGAGCAACATAAGGATCTACGATCTGAATTAAGTATACGTCCTATTGGGGAGAACAGACTGGGACTTACATGTGTGTTCAACGTATGTGGAGTATCCATGGGGGGTCAAGGTTGCTCACGATTCTGATCCTTATTTTAATCATTTAGATGATGGTACACTGCCACGTGGAATTGGCGGACTTAGACCTGTCTGTACATTTTCTACCCATCGAAAAATATTCTATCTTGTTTCTATTTCTTGCCGAACTTACGCGTGCTAGTTTAGGACTATGTCATTTTATAATTCGGGCGGAAAACGTGTCTAGCAATGGTATGGTAAGATGGAACTTCATTGCGCCTTGGCCCTTCTCGGGCCATCCAAGTCTTAATACCTCCGACAGTTGGAACTCAGATGGATTTTGCGTACCTATGAAGGAGCGAGTGACTCTCCTAACAGTTTATTGATTTGCAATCAGCAACGCGGACAGCCGCGGCCAGAGTGTTCAGGTCGATTGTCCTTTCCTCACTAGGTCCTCCCTTTCTTCCTAGGATCCTGGCACACCTTCACACTCCCACCCAAGTTCCATTAGTCACAAAAACAACCCCGTAGACATTCTATAGGATCTATCCCTAAAGTAACAGTCCTACATTTACTCAGTGTTTATTATCATCGATATCATAAAAACAACCTTCCTCTGATCGTCATGTCTATCTCCCGCACTGGAAGTCTCAACGAATAGGATTGGCATCATCTGAGTCATGCAGCTATACTTCAATAACGATGTTGGCATATTAACGCGTTCAGCCCTGGAGCCAATTCGAAGCATTAATACACCATGGCGCTATAGTTGTGTAAGACGCGAAGTTAGACGATGGGTGATGTTAACTGTCGCGTTCAGAATGGGTGTGGGTCATGAATTGTATAAGTATTTGAGTGAGCGCGGCGTCTCTGTCGACAGCGATAAGGCAAATACCTATGCGGTGTGGTGGGGCGGTGAGAGATGGAAAATAAAGGAACAGAGTACATCGAAGCCAAATCAGGTACGAGCTTGGCTGAGCATGTTTGGTCGATGATGTTTGTCCACGCGATTCCAATTTCGCCTGAACCAACCTTTGCTTAATTATGATATGCCTCCAACAAGGTCCACCAAGCCATCGGCATCTTCTTCATCAAAGAACGCGGGTTCAACTTCCAATGCAAAATCTAGAAAAACGATCGATTTGTCCAGCAAATCTGCAGCAAACGCGGCCAACATCAACAAGGGTGTCGTGAAGCCTATTTCTGATGTGATTATTCACCTTGGTATCGTCAATATCCTCTAACCTTTGCAATACTTTCTCTTAGTTCTTGTCCCTATTCCCTAAAATATCTCCTTCGCCCTCACCTGTCCCAATACCCTCCCAAAACGTCACCCGCAGTGCAAAGGGAAAAGAAAAAGACTCACCAATTGGCCTCACTCAATCCAATTCAGATGGTGAGGATCCTTCTAAGGTTCTAGTGCTCCCTTAATACCAATGTCTCCTCATTTCAGCCGGTTACTTATGGGTGGATATGTATGAACCCCAGACACAAGTTTGTCTCCATGGCTTCTTGCGCTCAACGGTGCCATTAATTCTACTGTCAAACAGGATCAACTAGCCGTTCACAAGAAGAAAACACATCAAGTCGAGGAATGGCTCATAGGCGCACTTGGACCCCGAGATGGGTTACGACGATATCGCGTACGTCATGACTGTCATAAGTCGAGCTTCATATCGTTAACCCCGTTGCATGTGTTTGAATAGAGGCTCCTGGTGCTATCGGGTCCAGCTGGGTCAGGAAAGACGGCAACCTTGAAGGTTTTTTCAAAAGAGATGGGGTTTGAGATCATCGAATGGAAGAACACTATTGGGGAGAAATACGTGGAAGATGACGACTCTTTAGGTGAGCTCCGTATTAATCCGATTGCGCATAAAATATAACCTCAGGGCCGTAGAATATGAATCCCTTGTCACCAAATTTCAAACTTTCCTCGATAGAGCGACATCTTACGAATCTCTCCGTTTGGGGCCGTCTTCATCATCAACTTCGAAAAGGCCAGACCAGTTTCATGCACAATCTACTCACATTATTCTGTTCGAAGATCTTCCCAATATACTCCATATACCCACTCGAGAAGCCTTCCATACCGCTCTGACAGCTTTCGCAAAGGCTGAAGAAATGCCATCTGCTCCAATTGTCATAGTTATATCCGACACGGGACTGCGAGGTGAAGCTGGTGATGACGATCTATTGAGTTCAAATAGTTACGGGTGGCGAAGTCGCAATGCTTCAGAAGTCGTGGATGTGCGCACGGTCATCCCACCAGATATCCTCAAAAACACTGCTTACTGCGTGCATATTCCGTTAGTCGTTTTGCTTATTTTCACTTGGTTACGATGCTGAAACTAAATATATGCGTAGGTTCAACCCGATATCTGTGACGTTGCTAAGGAAAGCTCTGAACAGTATCCTTGACAGACATTTTTCTTCCCCCGCAGGGGCCTCTTCAATGCGACCTTCCAAGGAGGTGGTAGATATGGTGGTAGACTCCTCAAATGGCGATATTCGAAGCGCAATCATGGCATTACAGTTTGCTTGCGTCATCAACTTGCCAGGCAAAAAGGGCTCTAACCCTAAATCCAAGTCGAAAGCAGCCAAGGTTGCGGCTATTAGTGCGAAAGGAATGCAAGTAATCAACTATCGTGGTGTCCTTGCGTGTTACTTACCAAACAATTTTCACCAGATTGGAAGCAATGACTCGTAGAGAGCAGTCTCTGGCACTATTTCATCTTCTTGGAAAAATTCTTTACAATAAACGATATGGCGATCCTGAAGATAAGGACGATCCACCACGTGACCCTCCTGAACCTCCTGTACACCTTCGTGAAGAGCATTCCAGACGTCTATCAAAAGTAGATACCAATGTGAGTGTCACCATCATCGATTCCTGTAATGGTATTGACCCATATACATTAGGTGCTTTATGCCGATTCCCCAGTAGACACGTCACTGTTGTCTCTATATGTTCACCAGAACTATACTCAATATTGCAATGATGTCGATGAATGTGATGGAGTCATGTCGTGGCTGAGCATATCAGATACCATAGGTGAAGGTGACGCGGTACGTAAATATCGTTCTCTGGTCTTCTGGGTATTATTCTTACCTTGCGGATCCGTTGCTATTCAGTGGCCATTTAACGCCTCATTGATACCCCACTCCTTCCAACTTCTCACTCTGGGAACACTTCACGCTCTTCCTTCTCCGGTTGAACGTCGAGGTCAAAAGAATTTCAAACCCAACTTCTTCGAGGTTCTCAAGAAGAAACGTGACGCTGAAGATGGCGTGGCTGACGTCAGAACCTGGTTAGAAAATGCGGAGGTTGCTGATGAAGAAATCAAACACGGGGGTGGTGGACATGGTGGTTGGGGAGGGCAATGGACCAACAATTCGATAGTATGTGAATTGGGCGGAGTACTCAAGTCTCTGAATGCCCGAGGCGCGCCGCCGCGGACACACCAGGCATTTTCGAGTATGCAGTGGGACTTGCGGGATCCTTCGATGATCCTCAAATACGCTGAAGACGATGAACCCTTGGACAGGGCTGAGGGTTTGGCGAATAGGGATCCCGCTGAAGAGGAGGAAGAACGACAACAGCGACTCAAGGCATTAATTGGGGACAAGAAAGGAAAGGATGAGTCACAAGTATCGAAGGAACAACACGGGTGGTTGTCGGACGATGACATTGAGGATTTTGGAGATTAACAATACCATGCAATGATCATGGAGCGTTCTTATCATTCATTACTCTTCAGTTTTTGTCCATACTACACTTTTACGGTTCCCGTTGTACTGGAAACAAGATCCACAGCGCAGATGCCGTTGATGGGGACATATTGCTTCGTGATGATTTTAATTGCCTCCTGAGCGACCATTCCACCTACCAGAGCAGAGGTAGTAGGTAACTCGGCTGTAGGTGACCTTGATCTGTCATGGAAGACGATCAGCCAGTGTTAATGATGATCAATGGAATAGCATCCTTACATCTCTCCGACCGCATTCTGAACATGTTCCCATATAGATAGTATCTTCGGCATGCCCTCGATCTCCTCTTCTTCTTCCATAGTTTCATCTTCTGTCCATCCTGCACCAGTCAATTTGGCTCGGATCCAGTTCAGCATCTCTTCCTTGTCCGTCTCGTCTGCTGGTGTAGGATTCCTTCCGTTCCTAACTTCGAAAGCAGAGAGCGCCGAGAGGGACAGGTGAGTAGCGAGTGCACCAGGAGCGTCCATGATTGCTGCCACTAAAGAACCAGTGTCAGTCTCATGGTCACGATGGAATACATCCACTCACAAATCCCCTCATTATCCTCATCACCCCACTTTTTACCCTTCAACAATCTAAGAGAATGGGAGTTCTTGACAAATTCGTCTACCAGTCCAAGAGCGGCCTCTTTTCCGGGTCCTTCCACAGGACTCATCTTCAGAATTTCAGCAAATCTGGATTTCTCTTCTTCGGCTTGACGTTTGTAAAGGTTCTGGAGGTGAATGTATTGAACTGTGTCGGATTTCATATCGGGTAGCGTAGATGATAATGGAAGCGTATGCGGTGGATTGGATGTATAAGTTTGGAGAGCTTTGACGAGATGGTAGAATGGGTCTGACTGGTAACAACGCTACATGAATCATTGTTTTGGAGAACTGAGCCATGAACGTACGTTTGGCGCAAGATTCACCACTGATGGATCATGGAAGAGCGCTTCGATGTCACTCGGAACTGTGGTTGCAGTCCAAGCACGATATGCTTGAGCATGGGCTTCATCAAAATTTTCCTCGTCATCCTTTTTCTTCATTTTCAGTATTCTCTTTTTGAACTCTTGTTTCTCCGCATAAGACGTGGGTGGATTGCCGCCATGCTACGAAGGTTTCAGCTTAGGGCGACCGCCTAAACAAAAACATGGACGTACATCGTTTTTCCATTCTTGCAGAACCTTGACAAGGATCACGACGAAAGGCACATGCCCATGATCAGTCACATCCATATTCTCAAAATTAAGCGAGAACGCATGAGCCAATAACGATGGGAAGGGTTTATCAATTCTGAGAGAAGGTGTGGTCTCGGAGTGACTGGTGATAACTGCATAATGCAGTGAGCTCACTTCAGTGACAGGCAATGTGCGATGACGTACTCGGATGTTCTTTAAACTGTATACTGAAATCAGATAAGAACCCAGCCGTTCTCACAACTATGAGCGGTGGGGAGACTTGTCCTTGGCTTTGAGCGTCCCATAGAATAGAAGAAACCTTCTCAAGTTTAGCTTGCGGAAGATTATGGGCGATTATGAGTGAGAATGATATTAGGTATGTTGGATCTTCTTGCAGAACTTGATCAAGGGACTAAAAATAAAATAATGTAAGCGACTCCTTTACGTAATTCTCAGATCAGGAACGGGGCAATGGGACTTACCCTTGTGTCAGGAATACCCCTGACGCTGTCGTTGAGTTCTCCTAAGAGCCTGACGGTCTCTTCGGCTCTATTCTTCCCAAGACTCTCGCTTTTTTTAATCATTAGCCATTCCCAAATTCCCGATAAAGCCGAAAAGCAATATCGCGTACCTCTCTAGAAAGAAATTGGCTCCTAGATCTTTCCCATCCACGATGCCATCATCTAAAATCGTGAACGCGCCAATACCAGGTAACACTAGGTTCTTCAAGATACTAGTTGAAGTAGGACTCCCTGACAAGAGCAGGATTTGTGACGATTCGAGGGCGGTTTGACCTGATGACGCCCATAGGCGGAGTTGTCGATCATATCTGCGGGTTTTCGCGTCGGGCGCAGAAGAGCCACTACAGTGGGTTGAGTTGAGTTTGAACGGGAGGTTTATGGTGGGCGATGAACTTACGGAAGGGGGGTTGTGTCTAGTACTGGGGAGAGTTGAACGGTAGCCGTTTCGATGTCTTGGCTATCGCTCTTCATGTCTTGCGGTCAATGAATCGCCTCTGAAGGGAGATTATGTCTCCAAATCTGTATTTTCATAGAGAGTCAGTCGTCTGCGACGATGGACAGACCGTAAGGATACGCCTACCGAGAAGCCTGAAGATATTGGAGATTGCAATGAATGCTCGGTGTTTTGGTACTTGAGCGGACTCTAGTGGGCCGCGTATGGAGCGGTAAGTCAATGAACCTGCTCAATAGAGTACACACATTCCATCCGGACTGACCTGTGAGACGAGAGAGCTAGCCGCGCGCTGGATCCAAAGAGCAAGGGGTGGCGAGAAACGGCGCGTGCCTTAGCATTGGACTCGTTGAGATGGTCGGATGCGAAATAATGCCCACCGAAGTCTTAGTCTTGCCTTGTGAGTAATTTCGTTAGCGTATTTCAAAGCAACGACTTGATAGGTGAATGCGTTTGCTTGACAAGACAGCAGAGGTCGCGTAGACAATTAGTCAACATTACAATCCCTAATCGGGCCCCACGGTTCGCTAGGCAGGCTAAGAGAAAGACACCACACCTGATGCAGGTTGAAAATTTCATTCAATAATTTCAGAATAACCCAAAGTGCACCAAAGCGACATACAAGTTTGACGATCAAGGTACCACATCAAATGCTCTGAGAAGGCACTGGTTGGCATGACTCACGGGTGTATTGAGAGCTGACGTTGAGAATTTTCTCTAGTAATTGGAAAGGTATAGGAGGACAAGGAGACAACGGTGGTTGGATTGTTTAATAATGAGAAAACTGAGGAATCTCGGAACCCCTTAGACCTCGACCATGACAACCACATCTTGAGTGGGTGAGTTAATTCTGGAGCGCCACTACTTTACGCTCATTCACGTCGTTGGTCACAATGTGAACTCAATTGCAATACTTCCAATGTCAGTAGCATAATTCATCCTGTTTCCGAATAATAATAAAAAACTAGAGCTCGTCCGCGAGGGAGTTATTTGAAGCCGTTGAAAGCAATTCAAAGTCCCTATTACTGTACCCAAGT
>WSUA01000006.1:19195-47931 GCA_019633455.1 Tulasnella sp. 419
CCTGCCGCTCCACAGCCATTACCGACAATGCAAGCTGGTCAGAACCCCGCGGATCCCTTGACACAGCTGAATGGCCCCATGGGCCATGGTGTCATGGCGGGATTCAATCCATTTGCTGGCATGGGACTTAACGTTAATGATCCCAATATGGTGAGAAGCCCATCTGTCGCAATGATGGTAACCCTTGGATAGCTAGCTGATTTTACTTCAAGCTTCAAGGAATGATGGACTCACCACAATTTCTGCAACAAATGTCGAATATGATGTCTAACCCGGCTGTCATGGAGCAGATTTTGGCTGCAGACCCCAACCTGAGTGCACTGGGCCCCGAGTTCCGTCAATTTTTCCAATCCGACCAATTCAGACAAATGGTTGGCAATCCAGAGGCGCTGCGCGGTATGTTTCAAATGGCCTCGGCACTTAGAGGTGGTGGTGGTGGTGGTGGTCCGTTCGGTGCGCCAGCTGCAGGAGTGGGTGCACCTAATTCATTTGCCTCCCTCTTTGCGCAAGCACCTACGGCTTCTGGTGCCAACACAACTGCTACACCAGCCGCAGGAACCACGACAACTCCATCATCTGGGACCGCACCATCAGCAGGATCACCTCCACCAGCGAATCCCTTCGGTGTTGTTGACCCAGCCCTTATAGAGCAATTACTTGGCGGACCTGGAGGAGCTGGTGCTTTTGGAAACCCGTTCATTCCCTTCGGAGCTGGCTCACCGGCCCCTGCAGCTAATCTTCCGCCACCCGAAGAGCGATTCCAGGTACAACTACAGGTAAAGTATGATTCTTTTTCTTGTTAATGCCATCTAATGAATGTATATCTCGTCACTCGTAGCAACTCGCCGAAATGGGTTTTACAAATGCCCAGCAGAACATTCGAGCATTGCTTGCGACTGGTGGTAATGTGCAGGGTGCAATAGAGTACATTCTTGGAGGTGGAGGCTTGTAACGAAATTTCTCCATAAACTCCTGCTACTTTCCATTTCTGTAGAATGTGGTTCTTTGTAGTGGCTGTATTTCTTCCATTAAACTAAGTTGTTAAGATCATTGAAACACCCCAGAGCAAAGAAAATAACCCGGAGTGCACGTCGAGTCCCACGCCCCTTAGTTTTCCTTACAGGGATAACTGAGATTTTTGTTCCAGAAGAGTGAGTCATGTGACAATCCTTGTTATTAGACGACACTATTGTGCTGATAAGCCGAGGCGCATCTTTGTTTGAATTTCCGGGTTATTGTGCACAGGCCAAGCGGGTGCAACTGTTGTTATTGATATCCTGGGTGGGTGTATCGCTGGTCAGCTGTTTGGCTCATACAGCTGGTGTACGTTTGGCATTTGGCATTCATGCCTGGCAAGATTTTCTTTGATAATCAACTGCTTTGGCAAGTAAATCACTCTGAGCTTACTTTTAAATGGTACTTGGGGCCAATCCTCGCGTGGCGGCCCAATTGGGCTAGGGGGTGGTGAAGCTGTTTTAGGAAGGTCCATTGTGCACCGCGACGGGCATTTTGTTTTTGTCCCTCTTCTTTCAGCACCCTGGAGTACCCTTCCTTTCATCTGGACCACCACCATATAAGCGATCGATTAACCACCTGGTTTTCCATCGCGCCTCAACTTCTCTACTATTTTCCTCCGCTGTATTACTGCCATCTGCTGGACAGTTGCTAATCTCACGATGGTACGCGATGTTCCATTATATTTACGCGCGACTCGACTGCGTCATTTGCTCATCGTCTCTTACTTTTTATAGATGAACGACATGCAATGCACAACCACATCAACCGGGTGCAGGTCCACCCATGAACACGCCACACACGACGTTACGACCACTCAGTATCATTCGCGTGCAAACGACGAGCACGAAGTGGCAATATTCATGGTTGACCTTAGAGCTGCATCAATTATCTCCGGATTGAAGGAGATGGGCGGAGGGTCCCCACCATATCGGGTAAGTCTCATTCATCGTTATACCGCATTTGATTGCAAAGTGACACTCTTTACAGCGCGATTCTCTTTCGCCAGCAACGCTTGTGGATTCCGATGGTCCATCCGACAAGGAGGATATCGACGGAGAGCCGATGGAAATTACTCCTCCACCATCTCCGCGGAGTTCGCCCATCCGATCATTACCATCCAAACGAAACCCATCAAGCTCTCGCAAACTCAGCTTACGGGCAAGTGCAAATTCGGCCAATACGAAAAAGGTGCAGTTTGATTCTTCGGGTCATCGTTGTTCTTTGCACTCACTGTCCACGTGTTGTAGGCCTCGCCCAGCTTTTCCTCGGTTTCTTTGATCAAAGGAAAGCTCGTGCGTCCAGAAGGATTCAAGACAAAGAAACGGAAAGCATGGTTTGACTGGGAGGAGGCGATCCTCGACAGGGCGATCCAAGATTGGATTCACGCCGCTCCCGGACGATCTCGAGAAGGCCTGCAGGTCTACTCCGCAGAAACCGTCGCCGCATGGGATGCAATAGCCGATGCCTGCCTTACTTGTGGCGACGAAAGATTTTGTCGCGGTCGGTGAGTATTGCGTTGTCCCTTGTATGAGCTCCTTTCATTGACTTCCTTATTTAGCCAAGGAATCCTTACTAAAGCAGCCAAGGCACCTTACTTCCGCCCTAGTGCGCGAAGCACCACCACTTCTGGTCAATAGACCGCTCCAATGAAACTACGAAATGACAAAGTCCTACGCTCCTTTAAGATTTTCAACCACTGGATTCACTTTGTAGCAACACGGCCTGGACGACACGTGTCCATAGGTAACTCATTCGTTTAGTTTACTTTTCATACTATTATTCGTCGACGCTGGGTACTCGGCGATTTCCATGTATCGATATTTCATACCACTCCATTAATTTACTTGTTGAGGGCGTCATCCACCACATCATAGCAGAGGCTCTTGTTCACATCACTCTAAGAGTACGTCGAGTTGCATTATATGGTCGATGTCATGAATTGTGATGACGCCGAAGCGCAAATCGGAGCTAAAGGCATAGAACGGCGCGTGTAGGTAATCAGGGCCAAATTGGGTTGACTATTTCAAAGTTGCCCAATAAGTCCTCCACCCTCTACCTCACCCTACAACAAATTATCCCAATATCAAGATGCAGGCGGGACAAACACCAGTTTTTGTGATGAGTAAGCCCACTTGCATTTTATATGTGGTATACTCGTTGAAGCGGTTTCATAGACACTGGGCCTGAACGGCAATCCGGCCACAAGGCTCAGGTTTCTAATATTACAGCCGCCAAGGTGATTTACATCTTCATCGATCTAAGCGTTTGATTCTTATCCTCGTTGAACTACATTAGACAGTTGCGGACGTGATTCGGACGTGTCTTGGTCCAAAAGCTATGCTAAAGATGATTTTGGACCCCATGGGTGGAATATTGTGAGCTCGAAAACCTCATAACGCCATAATATAGGCATTGACCAGAGCCCACTGAATAAAGGCTCACGAACGACGGAAACGCAATATTACGAGAAATAGACGTTGCTCATCCCGCAGCCAAGAACATGATTGACTTGAGTCGGACACAAGACGAAGAAGTGGGCGATGGAACAACCAGTGTAATTATCCTAGGTAAGTCGCTCCTATTCTGAATATATGCGCTGAATACTTACCATATATCTGAAGCTGGCGAGATTCTCGCTCAGTCCCTACCCCAGCTAGAGCGGAACATACATCCGGTCGTTATTATCTCTGCTTTCAACAAGGCTCTCAAAGACGCATTGGAAATAATCACAAAAATCTCACTACCAATCGATACTACTTCAGAGAAGGAGATGCTTGCTCTCATCCAAACGTCAATTGGGACCAAATTTGTTAACCGATGGTCCGACCTCATGTGTAAATTAGCTTTGCAAGCCGTTCGAACGGTCGCAGTGGAGGACGAAGGCATGAAAACTGTAGATATCAAGAGATATGCTCGAGTGGAGAAGGTACCTGGTGGCGAAATTGAGGATAGCAAAGTTCTGGACGGCGTTATGGTGAACAAGGACGTGACTCACCCATCCATGCGACGACGAATCAATAACCCTCGTATCATTCTTCTGGACTGCCCATTGGAGTACAAGAAAGGAGAGAGTCAAACCAACATTGAGATCTCAAAAGAGGCTGACTTTGAACGGATCCTCCAAATCGAAGAAGAGCAAGTGGAGGAGATGGTGAAGAAGATTATTGCCTTCAAACCGGATCTGATATTCACGGAGAAGGGCATATCTGGTAGGTGACTCATGCGCGAAGATGGATACTCGCTTGACAATGTTGTTTGCAGATATTGCGCAGTTCCACCTATTGAAATCCAATGTCACGGCTATACGAAGAATTAGGAAGTCAGACAATAACCGTATTGCACGCGCAACTGGTGCCACTATAGTGAACCGTGTCGAAGACTTACGTGAGAGTGATGTTGGGACCAGATGTGGTCTTTTCCATATTGAGAAGCTCGGCGATGAGTGAGGTTTTCATGTCTTTTGAACCTGAGACATGTCTAATTACCGTTTGCCCAGATACTTCACCTTCCTGACGAAATGCAACCAACCAAGAGCTTGCACAATTCTTCTCCGTGGGCCGTCGAAAGATATACTGAATGAAATCGACCGAAATCTAGCCGACGCGATGAACGTTGCCCGAAACGTACATTTCAACCCGACGCTGGCTCCTGGCGGCGGAGCAACTGAGATGGCAATCTCAGTGGGTTTGGCCAATAAGGCGCGCACAATAGAAGGTGTTGAAGGATGGCCATATAGGGCAGTTGCCGACGCGATGGAAATAATTCCACGGACCCTGGTGCAGAATGCAGGAGGCAACGCAATCCGAGTCTTGACTGAACTCAGGGTGAGCTCATGTTTCATTATTTCGGTATTATTAAGACACTGAATGTCTATTATGACAATCCCTTAGGCTAAGCATGCCAATGGAGAATACTCATGGGGCATTGATGGCAAAACTGGCAAGATTGTGGATATGAAGACCTACGGCTTGTACGAATCCGCGAGCGTGAAGGTAAGATTTAGCACTTGCTTAGATTTGATAATAAATTTCAAAATGATTAAACAATGCAGATACAAACCCTGAAAACTGCCATTGAAGCTGCAAGAGTCCTTCTTCGCGTTGACGATATCGTACAAGCAACTAGGAAGGACAAAGATCAGGCACAACAGCCGCCGCCTCCCCCAGAGGAGATGCAGGGCGGTATGGAGCAATAGTGAAACATGTCGATATAGTAGTGAATATCTTGATTCGTATTGGATATTGGTCTCTCCGTCTTAATTGCAGATCATGGTCCAAAAATGATGCTAAGAGTTGAACAATGTTATTTCAGATTGCATGACTTTCAATCCGTTACATGAAGACCGTGTAGTGTTACACAAATGTAAAAGCCGCAGGCAACGTGAAAACCACTGACAAGCATGAGAAATATTGAAGGGCGGTCACCCTATCAACGATGGAGGGTGATGGGAAAGTCCCAAATACAACAATAGACTGAGGAGGAGAGGGGATGAGCGTATAAATATGGTAAGCTGAGGCGGGTTGGGGTAGGTATAAAGTAAGGAGCCGAGGAACTGAAACAATAATGTAAGAGAGTGGAAGACAAATTCCAAATATGGCAGCTGCGCTTCTCAAAGGTGGAATAGGAGGAAGGCTAATGTAAGATAAAAAGAAAAAGAGAGTAAAAAAGTCCGACTAGCTTCGAGCCTGCTGGCTAGGCGACCGACCATTGTAGGCTTTCTGAATTGCTTGACCTCACTGGAAAGTCCAGAGCTTTGAAAATTTGTGGTGGCTGATGATATCCAGAGGGCGGGATAATCGCACAAGGGACAAATATGTAAACTTGACCGCGTGAGCAGGATTGCCGGGGGTCCCTTCACGGGGAGTTGGAGTCAATCAAGAATAACGGATATCTGCTATTCGCATCAAGTCGGAGATCTCTATATCTATAAAACACGAATTTAGTAATGATGAACCTAATTGGTCAAGAAAAAGGTCATGTTTCGGGGGCATCAATTGAATACTCACGGTCCATTGTATGCCTCATCCGATGAGCATAGTCGCACACGTCACCTGTCAGTCGGTAAAGGTGTCTGGTGTGAGCTGTTTTGTGTTCAATTCGGTCGCCATGAAGATTATCTTACCCGGCCCGAGAATGAAGTCCCCACCTAGCTGTGCCCAGTTACCAGCCTTCCCTGTGCATTCATATATGAATCAGAATACATTATATCATGCGATCAAAGCTTTTACGAACCTGTCAAAGATGCGACTGGTTGTTTTAAGCCCTCCTGTTGGCGGGGGAAGAACAAAATTATGAACAAGTGTGACTGCGTCAGAAGCTCGTATGAACATACCGTTATCCCCTTCATGACCGCTGCCCTGTAGTTGTTGGGCACATAGGATCGCCTTGGCTCTGACTTTGGGGGTACCACAAGATCCTTAATCATCCCCAGGGCATTGTAAATGTTGCATTTTGGGTCGGCATATACGAGGCCTCGGAATGCCGTTGACTCTATTGACATCAGGACCGACAAATGGTAGCCACAAGGTTTCAGTGGGTAGGTCGAGAGTGTTCAAGTATGTTAGATGTGCTTAGAAGCGGCTCCACCAAATGCCGTACCTCGATACTTTGGAATCTGTCGCCAATCTCCGCAGCATCTGGAAATAGTCAACGTTAGCCATTGGCCAAGACAACCAGCGAGTTGAAAGATAGCGTATACGCACATGATGACTATCTTCGTTCCAGCTGCATCAAGGGCCTCGTCAGGGATCTGAGCCAGGAGAGATACATAATTCTACAGTCCAGTCGGTTACCACCAACGAAAATTGTAGGAGGGAAGGATCATGTGGTTTCAGCAACGATTAGGAGATACTGAGGAAAAACAAAGAAAGATGCAGCATTGGTCTAGGCGATACTTACATGGCACATCTGATACCATTTCCGTTGGGATGAGTGCAACGACACCAGACAAGACGGTCAGAACAAGGATGTCAAAGTGGAAATGAGTGACAGCATACCCCGCAAAGAAAGTTGCCTGCCCATCGCAACGGTCCCCGTGAGCGACTGCGATTGGTCGCGGAGGAAGGGAAACGACTTACGAATGAACACAACGACTGTTCTTTGGTACTCGTATATCCTTCCGAATGGGATAGTATTTCCTCTGGAGTCAATGATAGGCATATCCGCGACCGCTTTGAGGGCGAGCGGATCTACGTGCTCAGACATTGGAACCGAAAGAGTGAGAGAAGATGAGCTTTGGGGTTGGCCTTTACGAGGCGGCATCCTCGAATAGATAGTACACTAAATATAGTGAGAAAGGGTGATTTCGTCAACAAATTTGAAAGTGCGTGGTTGAAGGAAGAGCACGCTAAAGAAGAAGTCGGAGGAAAGGGATTTGAAGCAAGAGGGTGACGCCCCACATGCGAAGTTGAATACCAAAGGTGCCTGAAGCAGGATTGGGCGTGAGTAAGAGCGCAGGTTCTGATACCATCGGATCCACGACAATCGAATGGGGGACCAGGCAGATTCGATTAGAAATCGCATAGAACCAACAGGGTGGATACTTGGACAAAGAGACTATGGACCGAGAGATAGGCGAGGTGCACCATTGTCATTAACCCCTAGGGTCATCCGTTCTTCGTCATCAACGGTCCGATTTTTGTGGTATAGAAGACACCCACGTCGAAGTAATCCTGCATGACAACAGATTGACTTAGAAGAACATGTCCTATAACTTAGTCAATTGAACCCCATTGAGTCATGACACTTTTTAAACGTGGGTAAACGTCAGTCAGCTCCCCTTTTGCTATCAAGGTTTGAAACCAATGCGAAAGTCGGCAGACCTTCGGAAAAGCCGCTTGAGTGAACATCGCTGTGAATGCGGGACGCATACTCCCTTTTCCGAGCCACGTGGCGTTGACTCTAACAATTTGTGGCCCTGTTTGAGCAATTTGTTTCATAATGAAACTGTGTATCATTAAGCTTGCGCCGATCCAGAAAATAAGGGTCCGCGTTGTGGAGGGCTGCAATCGTGTAAAAGTTGTGCCCAGTGCAGTGTGCCGCATCGCTGCCACGCTGTTGACAACGCTCAGGGTGTCGGATGACGATATTTATTGCCACCTGCCATTTTGTGCTTTATAGTGGACATGCAAGCTTGAATATACTTTCATCTGAACTATTCCTCTTTCTCATCTACACAACTCAATATTACCAGATGGTTTATTGCTCTAGGATCCGACTTCGAAATTAGCTTGTCACACATCTGGGGATCCATGCATGCCCAACTACCTTGGCCCATGTGTGTAATCACTGCAACCATCTTAAACGAATACACTTGGCGATAATTACAAAGAACACCTCTAAAACACCCATATGTGAGCATGATATGCGATGCCAGTATCTCGGTCTGCACGGGTGCCGACTGGATTAAGTTTGAAAATTGCCATTGTGAAAGTCGTATAGCTTCTTTCGTTGACTCATGCCACACGACGTAACCGAGATATCCAACGCCCCGCTCCCAGCAACCCAGCCAACGCCAACTCTCATTCGGACACCCGTGGTCGTTTCTGGTCACCTTGTGAATCTAAATTCTCTGTTCCGTCCAATCCTCTCTTCAGCTCACTAGTTTCCTGCGAAAGCAGGTCATTCTTGGTTTCCTCCACGTCGTCTTGTCTCGGTATAATAGACCTGGCTTTCAGGACTTCTTTTTCTTGTTCAGAGTACACAACTGCACCCTCGTTCGCCAAAGCCACGTCTTTTTGACTTGTCTTCATCGGCTGTCCAGATGGCTGAGGCTTTGGCTGTCGAACATACGGTTGCGCCAACCAATGGGGTATCTTCTTGAGACCTGTCTTTTCGTCTATGTCGAATTCGTAAGCTTCTGGAGAGTGTGGATCCCACCCTGACTCTTTGGCATCTCTCTGTCATAAAGAGAAATGTTAACTAATGGGGTCCCATTACGCCGACTTGAAAGCGAGCCTACCTCCATCCTCCCTTTCATTTCCTCGCAGATTTTTCTGTACCCGGCGATCATCTCCGCGCCTTTGGAGTTGAGTTTCCCAAGCCTATCCCTAAGATCTGTCTCCTTGCTCAGTCCCGGCTGCATAAGCTTGAATAAATGTCCTTTCACTGAACTTGGATTTGTAGGTGTATCGAGTGATTCGACAATTTCCAGATACTCCAAAGCAAGTGAAGCATGAGAGCGAAAAGGTGGGCATGAAGCAGAAACAGATTTGGGATCAAGGAATATGGTCGGATTATGAAGTTGCGGCTCCGCGGACATATATGCATCAGCGCCCGTGAATTCCAAGCAACGGTCGATATCTTCCGAATAGAGCACATTTCCATTAGCAAAGACGGGTACTTTCACGGCGTTTTTTACAGCTCGTATTTGTGTCCAATCTGCAAGACCCTACAATGTTTAGAACGAAAACGTAAGCAGGGGGTAGAGAATCGATGTTTAAACTACGGACCGCGTTTTGACCCCTTTGATCTCTCGTCCGACCATGGCATGTCAGGATTTGCGCCCCAGCTTTCTCCATCATCTGTGCGTATTTTATTGTTTTCTCTACATCATTGAAAACGCGAAATTTTGCCGTGACGGGTACCGTCAGGTTGGTATGAAGTATGTTAACTATTGCACCCGAGATTTCAATACGTTTCTTGTGGATCCATTCTACTTGAACTCACTCAATCGATAAATTAGATCCCATTCATCGCACAGAAAGGCTCCATAATGGCCCCGACGCGCTATATCTTGAGGACAGCCGAAATTTATATCCACTGCATCACAGTAGTTTTCGACCATTTTGGCTGCTTCCAACAATTTCTCTGGGTCATCACCTGCAAACTTCACATTTCTTTCGGTTCAGGAACTAACAAAGTCATGCATATTATTGAATATACTGACTTGAACGATAAGAGGTCTATCAGCAGGACCACCATCTTCTTTGAGCTCTGGGATGAAGATTGCCCGAGCCACGTTTTTCTTGCCACCCCTTACAAATACGCCGACGTTGATCATTGGCGTGTACGCTACCTAAGAAGGGTAATTGTCAGGCTTAGCGGAATGGGATGGGCACCACCGTACATTTGCTCCATATCGCCGAGACAATATTCGCCAGGGCTGGAGAGGGACTAAAATTAGGAACTGTGCAAGGAATGTTTATTACTGACTCACAAGTTCGCTCTGGTCGACCATAGGTCCCACTATCCGCTTTGAGCTCTTAAAAACATCTTCATAAAGCTCCCAACCGGTCAGTTTCACCTTCTTGGCGACAGGTTGATCCTCTAGAGCAGTGCCCATTTTGGCTCCAAGGGAGGCAAGCAATGGATATGTTTCTGTAAGGACAGATTTTATACGTCTGAAAGACGTCGAGAAAATATTATTTGATACCTGTATTTTGGCAAGAGTTTGAGCAATAAAATTATAGTTGTGTGATTAAAATGGAGGATAAGGATGGTTGGGCGGAAGAAAAGTTGGAGATAGTAGATATCTGCTTGTGTTCGATTGACATTGCTTGATTTGGATCCCAAATTCTGGGTCAGAACTTGAACTCTCAAGCCTCAACAATTGAGACTGGAATTGGACTACTAGCCCACCCTGTGGGAATAAGAACAGGCTCAGGCGTTGTCCCGTATATCTTCTGATCCTTGAAGATGTCAACTGGTGTCAAAAAACTATTCACCCTTGATGCCGTTACGTCTTCTTTTGGCAAAGTACATGAATCTAGATCATGTGAGGATCTAACCTGCACCAGCAACGTTCATGATCTAGAAGTTCTTCCCGATAAGAGTTGAAGAATACTTCGACGATTGGAGGGGCGATGATCGCTTCTATGTGAAGAAAACTTACTTGAGATTCAGGGCTCGATTCTCAAGAAACTCGTGTTTGAGGAAATGTCGTTCAAAGAGGTATTCCAACCTCGGCATTGCAATATCGACCAGCTAACAGTAGTATTCTGTGGTTAACAAGCTCAGGTATAAAAATCCATTAGGATGTCGAGAAGATGTGGTCCGCGCTAGGCAAGGTCGTTGTTTATTACGTTTGAATGGGGTTGGGAAAATCTGATTCCATAGCGCAAACGCTTCTTCAGGGCATACGGAACTTGGATAGGTTCGCCAAATCCTTCGCTAAGCTAAATCGATCACTTTGAACAGCAATATCGCAATGGTTGGGAGGGTACGTCGTGGTACAAAAGGAAGAGACCATACCACCACTAACCCTCCTTCTCATCTGGCTATTCCTGACCCCAGCAGCTTTCTTGATTTTCTGCATCAATGATTCCCAAGAAACTTGGGCCCCGAAAGACAACATACCTCTGCTCTTACCGCTTAATAGCATATCATCACAGGTCCTTCAAATGTCCCCGACGACAACTGATCTTCTATCACCTATAACGGTATGTTTCTGCTACAGGTATGGAGTAACCTATATGTCAATAGTCGCGGTTTTACACTACTCAACAGTGTTCAGGAGCTGATTGTATCCAGGTAATGTACTATGACTGATTGGCAAACCAACACTTGCTGAAACATGACCCTTTACAGTTCGCCTCATAGTGTGATTGTAGGGATTATTCTTGAATGAGTGATACCATATCTACACTCTGGCTTGCTATATCTGAAGTAGCCTAAGGTCAATCGGAGCGAAGCCGTTTCTTGCGTAGTGAGTCGCTGAAGTGATTGCAGAGAAAGCAGCCAAATGACAGCCCAATTTCAGGATTTTGACCTCAGAGCTACGCTTCATTGTCACAATATCAAAGGATTGAACGTCGTGTACGAGGCAAACGGAGCTTTCGTCCATAGTCAAAGCTCTACCGTGGCTTCAACTATGCTTTTGCAGCACATGTATGCGCATTGACCAACCGTCTCGTTGGTGGGACCAACATGTCTCGTTTCCCAAGTTCAATGCTGCCCTATCTTACAAAGGCACGAGTAGTGTCTGCCAATTGACATGCTCCGACTGGTCAGATCGATATCATCCGCGGTGTTTCGGTTGAGTGCTGCTAAGGAAGTGGTGCTTCGATCCAGTAGTAAATTACTGGACCCGATTCACAGGGAACACAACTGGTCCGTTTTTCAACAGGCTATTTTTGTCAGGTTATATCTGTTTTGGGCTGGAGTAAGGTGTTGTCCACGAAGGACTTGTTGCAGGTTTCTAACAACATTGGCTTCTTCTTCCAGATCTCGATGTCCTCACTGTTTGCCTTGTGCAGATCACACTTATGGGGATAGGAAGAAACGGCTATTCTGGATGAGACTGGGGGACTCATCACGTTGTGATTCCTGCCATACCTTGTCCGTACTCGAATGCCATAGATCCTCAAAGGAGTTAGTCCGCTGGACATGCATTATCCAGGTATTGATATGCATGCACGCAATGCCAAAGTCGCATCTCGGAATCAAAGGTTACAGTCGAGTTATTACTACGGATACCGGGATTCAGGCCCGAACCATCTCTACCTATTGGGAACTCCTCCAATTGGTCGAGTCTTTCGTTCTACATACACGGATATCGGGACCGTCCAGTCAGGGGCTTGGATGAGTGTTATTCTTCCATGTTCGGCACCGCTAGGAGGTCAATGGGTATTTATGCTCCTGATCGACCAACGCAAAGTTGTGCCAGTAGTGGAGCCTTTTGAGCTGAAGGTGCGCTTGAGAGAGACATACGTGGCTCATTAGTTCAACAAGTTTATGCTACAGGCGATTGACTGCAGACGGCAACCAAATGCCTGTTAGGACGTGATACAAATACAAGCAGTTCAGCGCACCGATTGAAAAGCTGAGCGGGACCCTGGATAAATAATGGGCGATTAACATGTGTCACCATCAAATGAAGGTCAGTGAGTGCGATGCCCAGATCATCCGGTACCCCAGAGGTCATACACTTTATAACCAATTTCCAATTTCCACGTTCCCTCCTTCTGCTCACTGACTACATAACTGCCGCTGGATCCTCACCACTCACCACTTATCCCTTCCCTTCTCTCGAGCACCTTCGCTCTTTCACTGCCGCACTCACATATAATAATCAAATCACTATGCGCTACAACCCACTTGCACTCCCCCCTCTGAGGATGAACAATACCCGAGTGCGTATATCCTCTGATAATTTTGTGACCAGAGTGTTCTTATTGATTCATCATTCGTTGTTTGATAGATCAGGGCGTCATCCGTTACACTTCCCGTAATTGGCTTTCCTGCTCATCCAATCACCACAGAAGCTCGTTTAAGGATAGAAGCCAGAAATCTTCCTGTTAGGCCTGAATACGTTGACCCACCGGCATTCCCTATCATCTATAATCCAGTATTTAGTGGTATTCGAGGAACTACAGACCAACCTGACTCCGCCACAACCTCGTCCTATTCCTCCTCCTCGAGTCATTCTTCTCATCAGCGCACAGCTTCCTCGTCAACTACATTCACAGAGAGTGATTGTAGAATGTCACCACACTCATATGAAACAAGCTATACCCAATTTTGTCTGCAGCATGGTGCAGTGACATCCAGAACTTTTAGCCAGCCTTATACTGGTGCAGTGTTCATGAACAGCGAGGTAAGCTTCTGGTACTTATACGTTTATGGTTAGACCTGAAACGCGGGCGCTTCTTAGGCACCGTCATGCTCACCCAGGGGATCCACGAGTTTTCCTGTTGATGATTATGACGCCTCGGCATCGGACTCAGATAGCCAAGATGACCATGAAGTCAGCACAGGCCGAAACCTCGTGTTCAATTCAGTCCATTTAGAGCATGGTCGACCCCTCGAAGAGTCAACATCAGGCCCTGGTGCACTCAGACTTGCTGGCTGCTGCACCATGCCACACATGCTAGATGCGGATGCAGATATGAGCACCCATCAACCGCTTTCAGTAAGTTTATACAGTTCGCCCTTTGCGCACCGCTGACGGTTACTATGCACACTGAAGGCTGCACCCATTGCACGCAGCCCAAGAACCTCTGGATATCCGACACCAACCTCCGAATCGGAATACACGCCTAATCCTCGTCGCCGTAAAAGCCGACTCGCAGGGAAGGTGCGGATAATTCATTTCATGGTTCATCAATGCACCCATCACTCATTGTCTATGCATGCACCAGTCCGTGCGACACGATCCTTATTTGACAGGCAGATCCAGCCGCAACCAACTAAGTTCTCCTTCTTCCGGTATCTCCACTTATCAATCAATTCTTGCTCTGCAATTGGAAGATGGTGCAGAGGAGAGGGTCAAGACTCGAGCAAGAAAACAATGGAACATCAAAGAATATGATTTTTTGGACCCGATCGTTGCAGAGTGGGTTGCAGAACATCCCGGACAAGATGTTATTGATATGCAACCTCTCTGGCCAAAAGTGATGGTAGAAATGGAAAAGAAGCTCGGGCATGCGAGAACATGGTTAGTAATACGAAGCAGCACCGTTTCTCGATTTCTCACATTGGTAACGCTTTTCGTAGGAACGGATTTCTTACTGTGGCCTGCAAGCACTATCAACACCAAACCTCCCGATCCGTCAGGGTTACCAAGCAGAAGGACAGGACAGAGAAGGCACTTTTCAGGGAGTAGCAATAGGATACTTGCCACACCTAATTATCTCAACTACGAGCCCCAGGGACCGTATGATTATGCATATTATATGATATTTCATACCAACCAGTATTATATTATTTTGTCAACACGAAGGTCTTCTCCAGTGAGACATTGTCTTACTTCGCAAGCTTGTCCCAATACAGCCAGATGATCCCTCAAGGAAATCGTATGGTCATCGCGAGCAATATGGCACAAAACTTCAATGGAGTCACCACATCAACCCCCGGGATCCGTTGCCTCGAAATGTAGCATTAGCATACTTCATACAGTGACGGTAAAGAATTGACCGCTACAGGGATGAAAGGCCTTAAATGAATAATTAAAGTCGCAAGGGAATGATGGCGGACCAAACTTCGAGATAGTTTAAGTGTCTGATGAAAACCACGCCTCAGGTATCGAACTGAAGGGCACTTGCAGGCAAATCAATTCAGCCAACACCCTCATCCCCTTCTTCAACATCCACAAGGTCCCACTCCCCATCCCGCGTGACGACAGTTTTCGATGAGCTGGTGCGGCGCGATCGTTTTTGTGTAAGTGGCGGCCCGGATTTGGAGCGTGATGAAGATGGTCGTCCTGATGACGAATCGGGAAGTGAATTTGGATTCGAAATCTGAACTAATTGCTCGAATTCAAGAGTGAACGTTGGTGATGACGTTGGGGGTGGTAAGGGATACGCAGTAGACAGCGTGCTATGGGAAAACCTGATGTACGTGTTGTCAGTATCTCATAACCATTCTGCTTCAGATAGAGGGACACTCACCTTCCAAGAGCGTCCCTGTCGCCTGTTCCGACGCAACAGATGGCCCATAAATTTCTCAGGGTTTCTCCCGTAGAGCTTAATGGAACATCCAACCCTTGGGTGTGTGAGAGGTAAGCTATATTATAGTTTAGCATGCAGAGTCCTATTAAGAACTGCGATGTTAAGTTGGGTGAAGCATTGGTGCTGTTAGGCGATGACTTTGAAGGAAGGGAGGATCCTTGAGAAGAGGAAGGTGCGGAAGTTGATGCTGATGGGCTGGTAGTAAGGTATAACGGGTGAGGAGATGTATATCTGAATTACGGTTAGCCATGGACAAATGAAGAATTACTGCAGAGTATCTACTCACCTGACCCATCCCCCTTGATCCGTACCACGGCCAGCAAAAATGGATGGTAGACCTATACCAGGAGCACTACCACTCCAAACAACTTCGAAAGGCAACTTGACGCCGAGGTAGAAAGTCAGTAGTCGCAGGAAATGAAGTGTGTGGGCGATAGCCGCAGTGATGTGTTCTGGTGGATAACCTGAGACAAAAGAAAATTAAGTTTAGAGTCCGAGCACCCACATAAAATGAACGTACGTCTAAAATCTCCAGGTACAGGCAATACCAATCCAGCAATACTCCACTCCACCTGTCCCATCACTGGAGCAGGGACAGGGTTTCCAAAAGCGGTTTTTCCAAACAAAGCCATGCTGGCACCAGCAATATAAGAAGCTGATGTCGATGATAGTCTCTGCGTGTAGTGACTGTAACTGGATTGTCGGTCACGAGACGGGGCAGTTGTTTCAGGGGCGACCTCACGGAGATCGAAGGCTTCTACTAAGCTCTTTATGAGCACACGACGGGTGGAGGCGATAGATGAGTATGTTGAAGCAATACGTGAACTGATTATCCGGATTTGTGTTTGTATAGCCTGGTTAATATCCGTCGCCGGAGACGGAGCTACAATGAATTTGTTCGCCACCTTCAGTGTTTCACGTCTGGATGTGATATTTTCGCGTAATGTATTGATACGGGCTCTTACTAATCGCCATTGAATGAAAAGGGGTCGCTAATGTATGAATGAAGAGTACGCACGGGAATCAATCTCTTGTTGCGTTGAGCGCGTGTGGTGTTGAATATGTGGTATCGAATCTCGGAGAGATGCATGAGTGGCGGAAAGAACTCTCGTAGGTTCAACAATTGCTAATGATCGAGTGGCACGAGCAACTTCGGCATCACGTTCTTGGGCAGCCTTCTGGGTATTGACCCTGAACTCTCGAAGACTAAGAAATAGTTAGCTCTTGAACCGAGTTGCTCAATCAAGCAACATACTGAGTCCTTAAGCAGTTTACACAGTAAAACTTGCGTTGGATGGTGTGACATATCTGACATTCCCCCTCCATACAACGGTGGTGAGAGGCAACGTGAGGTTAAACATTAGACCGAACAAAACATAGACAGACTGAACGACCCCTAATATTTGCTGCTCCGCATCAAATGGCGGGTGACCTAATCGTGTCCGAATCATGTCGAACACACTAGCACATTCGACATGTATGTGGAGAAACACTAATCACCACTGACTTTATATTGGATCAAGTCTCCTTGTAGTCTTACTTTCTCGTAACTCCGAACTCATCTGCTCCTCGCCATGAATTCCCTTCTTCAATGGGCTATCGCAAACTCTGATACATCAGCAGCACCAAGCAATCCCCCTGATAGGAAAATATCCGACCTCGACCCAGCTATCATTGATCATATATTGGGAAAGCCAGATGCAGTTCGAATGAAGGTAAGATAATGCGTAATTTGCAAATAGGAGACAACCGATTAATCTCGAGAATAGGAAGCGTTGGATATTGCCATCGATGAATCTCAGCCTGAATCCACTCGAGTAGCCGCTCTCGACGACTTTGAGATGGTAAGTTGGGATTCTTGTCGCTGAAGCTTAGTCTAACTTGGATCTCGTAGTTAATTGAATCTCTAGATAACGCCAACGACATGGAAGCTTTGAAAATGTGGCAGCCGATTCTTTCCCTGGTTCCATCACCATCAAATGCTATTCGCATGAATGCTCTTTGGATTCTTGGTACCGCCGTACAAAATAATACCAAGAGCCAACTGGCAGTAAGCAAGTCTGATTCGCGTTCCTGACACGATTATCTAAACCATTCCAACTGTAGCTTTTGGAGTATGAGCCGTTCCACACTGTGCTGCATGCTTTGACAGATAAAAAATCCGACTCACCTACTCGCTCAAAAGCCATTTACGTTATTTCCGGGCTTTTGAAACACAATCGTCTTGGTGTACAGAGATTTGAGTCAGCAGACGGATGGGATAGCCTAAAAACGGCATTGGGTGGTGAGTGATATTCATTAATGTTCCAGAACGACATGCTCAATCGATCCATCTCACAGATTCGGATATCAGCGTAAGGCGTAAGACGGCGTTTCTGCTCAGCTCGCTCCTATTAGCCGACGCTGCGGATCCACCAGCCAGTTCACCAAGCTCAACCCCATCAGCCCCATCCACCGCAGTAACTGTATCTTCACCGTTTCAAACGTCGGATCTCGCTTTTCGCGCCATGACATCTCACAGATTGGTGGATGCCCTGTTATCATCAATCATATCACCAGTTCCCTTTGGACCTGATGCGGAACATGACGGGCCGGACGTTGATTATGAGGAGAAGGTTCTAAGAGCCATTGTCAACTACGTAAATGTTGGAACACCGGCAAAGGAAGTGAAGGATGATATAAACAAGCTTCTAGAGATTGGATGGGAGACGAAGCGGGGTGACAGCTGGAACTTAGACCAGGAGGATTGGCAAGTGTTAAAGAACACTGCTGCGTCGTCTTGATTTTTGTACTTTAAGAAACAGAACGATGTATTATAGATATCATACGTATCACAATCAAAACGTGTGAATGGTGACATGCCCCATCAACATTCATTGCACGGAGAAGTGACATCGTCCAATCTATGGTACAAGCGACCTCTCGATCTCGTAGCTCCCACCCCTTGTTTCAACAATCTTGAAAGAAGAAACGGGGCCAAGTTCATCGACATCTTGGAGCCAAATGGAGTCGGTTTCACACTCCCCTCTAAGTATTTCAGTAGCTATTCAGTTATTCGGTCAGATGATTTGATCTGAGAGCTGCCCGATCGAGTGAAGTTTACCTTTATAATCTTGGGTGACGTATGCACGGAGTTTAGGCGTGAATTGGGTGGAGATTGCTGCGTTGGATCTGTGTGAAGATGTGTTTGTGAACTAGGTTGCTCGGCTATCGCACATGTGCAACTCACCCAACATTACCCCAGTAGAGCATGGGCTCATAGCGCTGCAGAAGGTCATCCCCATCGACGAATCCTGTTGTAAAAATCGATCAGAAAAATGAATGATCTGAAGATGCATACAACTCATACCTATGGTAACGTTCACCCGATCGCGCGTTTGGTTCTTCATGCTGATGAGATGACCCTTTCCGGTACTGATGGCTGGAGTGAATACATTCCCAGCACTTCCTGGAAGCAGGACAGTAGTTTCACCGCTCTACAGATGAACGGGACCGGTTATTGAGGAATTAAACAATCGTGTGATATGCATCACACATACCTGGACCTCCTCCCAGACTTCAGCTTCTACTTTGTTTTCGTGATTCACTTGTGCCTGACCAAAGGCTAGGCGGCCCGAATAGCTTACAGATGCCCTGCAGTGGGCTCCAGCACGGAAGTAGATGACCTCTGAGAGCACGATCGTATATCAGCAAGACCATCACGAACAATATAACAAACTCCGCTTACTCCATACAACTGGGAATGTATCGACAAAAAGTCGCGATGAACTGACAGTGGTATGTCAAGAGCTGAGATCATTCCGAAATGGCTGAACTTACTCTGGAGCTTCGAAACAAAGCATCAAGGTGATGTCACTCTTGAGACCATAGGTGGTAAAGGTCAAATTCCTCGTAGCCATCTCGTGAAGCTGTTAAGGTGATCTGTATGAAGGGATAGGGGATTTGGGTAGCCTCGTACAAGTTTCTGCTTTGACAGTCTTTATAGGCATGGATCTGATGGAGTTTTGCACAGGGCAACTATCATTCCGACACCGGGAACCGCATTCTACAGGTCGGATCCTCGGCTTATACCTTCCTCTACGCTCGGCTTTGATTTTCTCTACAGCGTCTTTGAGCTCGCCGGAGCGGGCTCTAATACGGGGCTATGAGAATGCCTCATATAAGCGGAAGCCGGTACTGTTTCAGCCGATAACCCGATAAAGATACCGACAACCACGTGACTGGAACTGATGATCATCTACATTCCAATAATACAACTGTTATGTGTACCGTTAGGGATCGATTCTGCATGATTCTCGGAGGTTTAGTATGGTTCCGATCAGGTTTGACACCTGACCTTGAAGCTAACGGCTTGGGACAAACAAGCTTGATCAAGGACTCTCACCAATGATCGAAGCAACCTTGAAAGTCCGATAATTAATCAAGTTTGTCTCCCGTATTTTGGGAAATCGTGTTGTTTCTAACTTGTACATTCGATGACTGAGTTGGGGGACATTCTTGGTGACTTTGCCATCCTAACCGTGGGGATAGCTCGGTTTTGCTCCTGACTAACTCTACTTTCGCACCCTAATTACTTGACTAAAAAGCAAAAATGCAGCGGTCTCTACCAATTGTAAGCATATTACACGCATTTGATGGACCATATTCTGAGTGTCTCGTAGCAACCAACGGTAGTCCTTCTAAGGGAAGGAACAGATACATCGCAAGGCAAACCACAATTATTATCCAATATCTCGGCATGCCTCGCGGTTGCAGACACCCTGTCTACAACACTAGGCCCTCGTGGAATGGACAAACTGATTGTTAACGAACGTGGAGAGGCTCAAATAACTAACGATGGCGCGACCATTCTCAAATTGCTTGATATTGTTCATCCAGCAGCTAAAACCCTTGTCGATATTGCACGAGCTCAGGATGCAGAAGTTGGTGATGGTACTACTAGTGTAGTTCTTCTAGCAGCTCAGATGCTCAAAGAAGTGAGGGGGTATATTGAGGAGGGTGTTAGTCCACATATCATTATGAAGGGTTTCCGAACCGCTTCGCAGCTGGTAAGTCATAACATGATCCTCGCGTAATTACGTGTTTCTGACAAGCTACGCGCTAGGTTGCTTCGCGTATCAAAGAACTTCAAGTTTCTGTTGATAAATCTGATCCACAGTGAGTATGGAGAGGCACCAACAATTTGGCCGTAGTCTAATTATCCCTCAGAAAATTCCGTGATTTGCTCCTCAAGTGTGCAGCTACTTCAATGTCCTCGAAACTAATTCACTCTCAGAAACCCTTCTTTTCTGAGATGGTGGTGGATGCTGTCCTTTCACTTGACCAGGACGACTTGGACGAGTCACTCATTGGTGTAAAAAAGATCCCGGGTGGCGGTGTACAGGACTCGCAACTTATTCGCGGTGTTGCGTTCAAGAAAACATTTACTTACGCAGGTGCTGAACAGCAACCCAAAGCGTTCACGGATCCCCTAGTATTATGTCTCAATGTGGAGCTTGAACTCAAAGCTGAGAAGGACAACGCGGAGGTTAGAGTTGAGCAAGTGTCCGACTATCAAGCCATCGTTGATGCCGAGTGGACCATAATCTACAACAAGCTGGAGCTCATCGAGAAAACAGGAGCTAAAGTGGTTCTTAGTAAACTGCCTATCGGGGATCTCGCCACGCAGTGGTTTGCAGACCGCGGTATATTCTGCGCAGGTCGAGTCACCGCTGGTGATCTCCGCCGTGTAGTTCAGGCAGTTGGTGGATCCATACAGAGCACGTGCAGTGATATTGAGCGGAAGCATCTGGGAACTTGTGGAAGGTTCGAAGAACATCAAGTCGGAGGTGAACGTTATAACATTTTCGAGGAGTGTCCTGGGGCGAAAACTTGCACATTACTCTTGAGGGGTGGGGCAGAACAATTCATCGAAGAGGTCGAACGTAGTCTGCATGATGCAATTATGGTAGTTAAACGAGCTGTGAAAAATAATCAGATTGTTGCTGGTGGTGGGGCTATTGAGGTAAGCCACTCGAAGTTTTCTTCTATGGCCCACCTAACGTTACGCTCTTAGATGGAGTTGTCTGCTTACCTTCGAAATCACGCAAGAACAATCCCAGGAAAGATCCAGCTGATCATCACGGCATTTGCGCGGGCCTTGGAGATCATTCCTCGCCAAATCTGCGACAACGCGGGCCTAGATTCCACAGATATATTGAACAAGCTTCGACAACGGCATGCAGCGGGTCAGAAATGGGCGGGTGTTGATGTTGATGGTGACGAGGGTGTCCGAGATAACATGGAAGCGTTTGTTTGGGAGCCTAGTTTGGTTAAACTCAACGCAATTAGCAGTGCGGCAGAAGCGGCCTGTTTGATTCTAAGTGTCGATGAGACCATTCGGAATCCTCAGTCAGAACAGGTGAGTTCTTCATGATCTGCTTCTACTTGGTGATGTCTATGGACTCAACGGCCCATTCCATAGCCTCAAGCTGGACCGCGTGCCCCGCCTGGTGCCGCGAATCGCGCTCTTCGCGGAAGGGGTAGGGGTGTACCACGCCGATGATTTAGTGACACTGGTTAGATGTTTCCTATGTATCATGATATCACCGTTGCAGCTAGCATGAATTGAAGTTAACTGATGGACCATCAAAGAAAAATTTCACTCGTCTGACCGTTGCTTATAGCCACATATGCTGGTTGAAACGATATTTTCGACAATCGTCACAAACAGTGCTCAGCAGACATGTTCATCCAGCATCTTCTTTGTGCACATGACCTAAGATCTGTCGATTAGTTCCTGCCGACGGAATGGATTTGCAATTAATTGGATCTCCGAAATTGAGTAGTAGCCCTGTGTATATCATCGAGTATCTCGACACCCTTCGCCATCAGGACCACTAGTCGAAGCAGCTAGTAAGATGTCCGCAGGAAGCTATCCTCATTCAGTGGAGCAGTCGTCACGTCAGGTTTCAATCCCCCATATTCCTGAATTGTTCAATGATCGGTTCGAGGAATGCATCGTTAGCCCACCAGCACCACAAAAGAAGCCTGAAGGTCCACAGCCGCGCCATCCATTCACTGATGCTCTCAAGGCAACCGCCAACTTCACACTAACAGACAATGCATCTCCGGCATTTGTCTCCACGGAGTCAGCGAACCTGGACGCTTTCTCCACAATCGACTCCAATACAAATGGAACTGACGTACATCGACTTCTTGAGGCGAGCTGGGCGGAGAATCCCGAAGCTACGCTGAAGATCATCTGGAACTTGAGATCAATCCATGATGGCAAGTGTCAACCTAGAGACCTCTTGGCGCTAGTTTGTCTCAAAGTGACTGACGGTCGTTTCTTACCCTCATAGGAAAAGCTGCCAAGACAACTTTTTATCATGCATTTGGCTGGCTCTATCTGAAGCATCCGAAGACTGCCATTGGAAACCTTTCGCAGCTTGTCGAACAAGTCATCGATAAGCCCAAGAAGAAGAAAGACGAGAACTCCCAAAAGCCCGAAACCGATGCAGTCTTAGAAGGAGGACTCTCTCATGGATACTACAAAGATCTACTCAACATTCTCGTCCTAGCGACCGCCGATCAACTTACTGATCCTACATCCAAATTCCCTACCCTTCGACCTCGCACTCCGAGATCCAAACCCCCACTGCGCAGAAGATCTCGGCAGCCAAACGAGAAGGGGGATGAAAAGGATATTGAACCAGTTCCTGCAAAAGCAGAGCCTGCAATTCCGAAAGACAACATTGCAAAATTGAGTCAAAAATTACAGAATGACAACAACTTCAGGATTCTATATAGTGCTGTAGCTAGAATATTTGCTACTTCATTGGCCAAGGACATGAAGATCCTCGACTCCCTCAATAACTCTTCTAGTGGTGGGCAACCTCAACCTACTCTATCTTTGGCATCCAAGTGGGCTCCGAGTCCAGACGGATCTCATGATAGGCACACTAATATCGTAACCGCAATTGCTCTCATTATGTATGCCAATGGTGATTTCAAAGATCTGAAGGGTATACCAACCGAAGGGGCCCTTTCTCAAAAGGATGCACAGCGAGTGCGCGGCTACTATCGTCGGTGGGTGCTTTCGCCACTGCGAAAGCAGCAGAAGATCCCAGAGACTCTTATGTCCGCTAACGAGTGGGGTCGAGTGAGTAATCAACGACGGTGATTAGACAAGTACTAGCTAAGACCTCTATGTTCTAGATTAACTACTCCCGAGTACCTTCAGTCTGCTTTGATAGGAACAAAGAGCACTTTTTCAAGCACGATGAACAGCGTCTGATCGATTTCATACAGAAGGTATCAGAGGGGAAGAAAACCATCAGTGGTGCAACACTAGCTCCCCATGAGCTGATTCGTCAGGTGGTTGTGCCACCTGCCAAATCAAAAGATCCGATTAAGGCTCGGCTCCTGGAGACTACCACCAAGATCATTGACGCTCAATGGAAAACATTAGTGGAAAATCTTCGCGCCTCTGGGAGTCTGGATAACTCGATGGCAGTATGCGATGTATCAGGTTCAATGGGTTCGATATATGATTCTGGCATTCGGGGAAGAGGCTCAACGGACGTGCAACCCATTTTGCCTGCCGTTGCTCTCTCACTACTTCTCGCTCAACTCGCCAAACCACCCTTCTCCAACTCTTTCATCACGTTCTCCGAAAACCCTTCGATTGTCACCCTTCGATCCGATGCAAGCCTTGCTGAGCTTGTGGCGGACATGAATAAAGCTGATTGGGGCATGAACACGGATTTCAATGCCGTATTCCTCAAACTCATACTTCCGATGGCCGTTCGTCACCAAATTCCAAAGGAAGATATGATCAAGCGACTGTTTGTTTTCAGCGACATGCAGTTCGACCAAGCCAATACTCAACCTCAGCAGTGGGAGACCAATCATCAAACAATTGTTAGGGAGTTTGCAGCAGCGGGCTATGAGATCCCCGAGATTGTTTACTGGAATCTCGCTGGAAGGATTGCAGCAAAGCCTGTAACGAAGGATACACCAGGAGTCGCAATGCTTTCAGGATTCAGCGGTAATTTGCTGAAGATATTCATGGAGAACAAGGAGATTGAGGGCGAAGAAGAGTGGAGCGAGGTGGTACAAGGAGAGGAGGGACCCACTGTGAAGGAAGAGAAGGAGAAGGAGAGGATCGATCCAATGAGTGTAATGAAAAAGGCACTTGATTTGAAGAGCTTCGAGAAGCTAAGAGTCTTGGATTGAGATTTACCTCATATGTAATTAATGAAATGATGAATGTATCAGCTTTGCATAAGTAAGGGATCATTATGTAGACAAACCAGAGCAACCGGAGAAGCACTGTTTTTGGGAGCTCCATAGTTACGTCACGTGGCTTCTAGAACGTTTGCATCGCTCTACTCTCTGCAAAATCGCGGAAGGCCACGAACCTGCTACATCCGAGCTCTGTTCCGCATGGCTCTCACATCCACCACACCTCCAAACAGAGATGAATTGTCGAAGTTGAGCCGAACGGAGATTCAAGCCCTGTGCAAAGTATCGCTTTATGATTTTTCTTTGTGTTCTTCAATGCAAAACCTCAACCATTTCGTCATATGCAGGAAAACAAGCTCCGCACAGTGGGAACGACGGATAAGCTCATTGATTCTCTTCTAGTACACTTTGCTCGCGGGGAGAACCACAAGCACGTCGATGGTCGCAAGTCCAGCGTTCTGTCACCGAGTCCCGTAACCAAGAAGCTCCCGCCAGAGGCACCCCCTCCTCCGATCTCCGCACCGTAAGTAAATACGTTCATCTGTGCTGACCCTTCTTCCTGAGTAATATCCTGCTAGGCGCCGGCTCTCTTCACGCCCAACCTCGAGGAATGCGACGAGTAGAGCATCTACGTTGCCACCTTCAGCGCCTCCGGTGCCATCCACACCACGGCCACCACCTGCACGGACTGTTTCCGCAACAAAGTCAAGGTTCATCGAGGAAGGCCTCACTACTGGAAACCATCTCAATGTACCACCTAGTGCCACCACACGACGAATACGGACGTCGCCTGAAAGCGGGACTCAACCAAGTACCTATGATGGTTCATTGAGTCCCACAGTCCACGATGTCGAACCTTTGCCGTATGAACACAATCGTCATGTCTCTAAAGGGGTAAAAAGTCGTCATATGCAAGAGCAATCCGGAGCCTCCACTTGGATCGATACTGAAACGAGTGCTTCCCCCTCTACATCACCTCGAAGCAAAAGAGCCACAGAGCTTGTCATTGATGATCGTAGCAAATCGCTACCACCGCCTGTGGGTGAAAATGAAGCAGTCGCAAAAAAAGGTATGCATATGCATTCTTGTCATGATCAAACAACTGCTTACCTTTGTCTCTAGCTTCGGCTCGATCCCCGATCCAGCGAACTTCATCAGCTGTTCGAGTATCCAAGTCCACGAAACCAAATCTGCCGCCACCACCACCATCCAAATCCCCTGGTCCTTCAAAGCCGGATGTTCCTCGCACCAAAACCCCTTCATCCAAGCCAGCACCACCTTTACCACAATCTCATTCCATCCTATCGGCTCTGGAAGCCAGGTTGGACTCATATACCAATGCAGTTCGTGCGTCTGAGGATAGACTCAAGACTCAACAGACGGAAATGATGGATATGGTGAAGAAGTTGCAAAATCGGATAGACGCTCAAGAGACACTTATCCAAACACAACATCATCTTATAGAAGAACTACGGCAGGCCCTGCTTGATACCCACGAAATGGCTGTTCAAACTCGGCAAAGCATCACAGATGTTCGAGTGGATGCTTCATCTTGCGTATCTCAAATCAGTTTCTTCAGCACTTCTGTCAGTAATCTCACTAAGCGAACAATCGCGATGGAGCGTGAAGTACTTCAGGAGAATGGAAAGCTTCCTAAGCTGGAAAAGGAGCTGAGCGAAGTTGACGTCGCTGTTGAGAGCGAGAGGGATCGAGTGACCGACCTGGAGCATAAGGTTACTTCTTTACAGAAAGAGTTGGAGCTCTTGGGGATTAATGGATCTAATGGGGTCCATGGAATTGGGGCGGATCACGCTAGAAGCCGAATGTCATCCATGGGAGGGATGAGTGCGGTGTCGGCACCGATATCTCGGAATGGGGGTGTCTCGACCTTCCCCGAGGTCGGTCGAATTATCAAGTCAAAGTGAGTTCACTCTGTGCTGCATGTGCATTCTTCGTTAAATCTCAATAACGACCCGTTAGCCGCGCCTCTATTTCTTCCGGCCTCCATGCTCCTTCCATTCCGTCAGTGTCACCTTCCCCCCAACCTCCCGAACCTTCGATAACAATTACAGGAGTTGATGAGACCACGGCTTACCCCGATAATTCCGGCCATCGTGCCAATTTGCGGGCAGATTTCGAATTCCCTCCCAAACGCCCCAACTCTGCGACTCTCCCCAACGGCGCGAGACACGTCAATGGAAGCCAAAACGGGACTGTCTTCCCTAGGCAATCTAATGGGTTGCTTGGCATGAATTCAAATCGTTCACTCAGATCTATGATTACCGGATCCAAAGTGGGATTGTCTGCAACTCCACCTTTATCCCGAAAGACATCGGGACTCAATGAGGTTCAGAATCGTTTCATCGGTGAAGAACCTGATTTATATGGATCCCCTGGTTGGGAGGATTCGATTGACGGAAGCCTGGATCTTAAAGGCGAAGTTCCACTACCCCAATCCCGCAGACGACCAGGAGGTGGCAGAAAGGGCAATATCCGGTCCTTTGCAGGCTCTGAGGCTGGAGACACCCGTTCTGTCATTAGCTCGTTTGACGCTATGTCAGTTTCCATATCAGATTTAGATCGTATGGGAGATGACGACGACAGTGAGCGACGCGCTTTTGTGCTAGCCTCTCAAAGAGAAGAGGATGAAGAAGAGGAACTGAACGGCAGATGGCACAATACGAAACGGAGTGATTCGCTCGAAACTCAGTCAGGTAGTGAGGACGACAAGATGGTCGACTTGACTGACGAAGATGATCCGAATGACACGGTTGTCCTCTCTAAGCCGTCTGCTGTTTAGTGCCTTTTTTTGATCTTTCTCAGACATTTCTTCGGTTGCTTTAGTGGGACCAAGACATGCATTTTCACATTCGTCAGGGACTCTATTTCTTGTTTTTCGTGTCTAGCAATCCTTGTACAGTTAGCATTGCATTTTTTGCTTTTTTCAAGTTACATATATGTTCCCAGAGTTTGGGATCCCTTTCCCGATATTGATCCTGCTATTATGGACTTTTCCAAACCCCTTGATACAGTTCTCTCGCACTTTTTGGGTGGGGAATCAATGATCACCCGCTTTTAACTACCAGGCTTTACGTTCTATTAACTTTATTTGGGAATGCCAGATCACCGGTGTGAGTTGTGGGCATGAGGCTGGTGAATTCTAGAATTGCATGCGTTTGCAACAGTAAGATCCATGTACGGCGGAAGCAAGAAAAAAAAAGAAATAAAACGAATGTGACATGAAGATACAAGGGTGAAAATCAAAAAAAAAATCAAAAGGAGAAGTGTAATTACGTGAATTAGAGGAATTGTCCCAAGAACCAAATAAGCGAATCATGGCGGTACATCAAGTGACGAGAAAACGAAACAAAGAACCCAAGAATAGGTACACTATTATCGGTTTTTTTTTAGATGAGGGGAGGGTGGGTAAACAAAAGTAAAGAGGACGTGAAGTTTCAGGTTGGCAATCGCAACGAGGCAACAAGACCAAGACGACGATTAGCAGGAACAGCATAATGAGTAAAGCATGCATGGAATAAATAAGCTTCTCTGGTTCACGAGATAATAAGCATTAAGGGGGTTGCGAAAAGGAGATCAGAGCAGTGAGCTGTTTTGAAGATGTCGGCGGAGAATGGTCTCGCGAACTGAATAAGGGAGAATTCGCCAGATGATTAGCATACTTTGGCGGAGACAGAGAAGGCACGAAAGTGTCTTACTGTCTGCTATGATCGCGGATGTTGTCTTCATATCTGTCACTGTGGTCAAGTGAATGAAAAGATCCCTGGTCTGCAGCGGAGAATTCTCTCGATGAACAGCACCAAATTTGGAGCGGAAGTACCGAGTGACACTGTCCAGGTCATTCTGATGAGACAAGGAGTCGTAAGTATGACTACATGGCGATGTCACCAAAGGGAAATACGCAACTGGTCTGTCACCATATGACTTTACATATCTACTCAGCCTGACACCAGCATCAAGTTTTGATTTTAGAATATCAATCTTGTTCAAGAAGAGGATAATGGTCTGGATAAAAGATGCTTAGTTACGTCATCTGGATGATCAAGGGGGCTAAAGGTACTTACAACCTGACATGATCAGACGAGG
>WSUA01000006.1:50476-75802 GCA_019633455.1 Tulasnella sp. 419
TATTCTAAAGTCTAGGAAGTTCGCATTCCGAGTCTGACAGCTGAATTCTTCTCCATCAACATCTTCTGATTGCGCTGACAATCTTGGAGCTAGTCCAGAGGCCGCGGCCGGTGCCGATGCTGTGCCGATGATCCAGCTTACCAACAGAAGATTGAGTTGTTCAACGTCGGAACATACACTGGTGTTGCATAGGTAGCTGGACACTCGAAGTGGCTTGATTAATTTTGTGCCTTAGGCTAGCGTGATGGCCTGTCCGCCTACGCCTGATACAGTACGGAAAGTGCGCCGCAAGTCCGTCCTCTCGAAGCAATAAGCTGTTCGGCAAGCCGACACGTACAGTTTGACCAGCGAGTTCACATTCCGTAAAAATGTTCGGACGATCGAATCCGAGGAAGTGCGGTGTTCGCTTCTAATCAAGGTCATCATTTTTCTGTCTTGGCTTCTTGCAAAAACCCCACCACCATCACAATCTTCAACCCTCAACTGCGGATACCAAGAGCGGGACTCGATATCGATTTTATCCAAAATAAATTTCTGAAACCTCCCCAATCCGAGTATGGCCGCATCACATGTCACCTTGAAGGGGAATTGTGGGGAAACTAAACCTGCCGTAGGCTACCTCGGTCCAGAAGGAACTTACACTCATCAGGTAAGTAAAATGTCCACCGACGTTGCCGGTATGAAGTGATGCAACAGGCACCCATTCATAGGCTGCGTATGAGCTATTTGGTGATAGTGTTCATTATGTCCCTTTCAAGACTATAGCAGGTACCTATGATGGCATTCTTGAATCGTGCCGAAGCTACCGAGTCAACTGACCGAGCATTTTTATATTCCGAATTAAGATACGTTCAACAATGTAGGAAAGACCTCCGAAATAGCTCTTATTCCCATAGAGAACTCTATCCATGGATCTGTCGTGGAGACTTTGGACCTACTGCGATCCCCTCTTCTCGGAAAGGAGTTTCACATCCAAGGGGAAGTCACCCTTAAAATTAGCCATGCATTGCTGGTTCGTCAGGGCACCACAATGGAGGGCATCCGAGTAATCGGAAGTCATGAGCAGGTAGGTATGTGCCCCGTGTGCTTCCATTCAAGAAGAATGATTGAAACCAATTATGACGACGATTGCATCATTCTCTTGTTACTCGTCAGGCGCTGGGTCAATGCTCTTCGTTTCTGCAAACCAATATGCCAGACGCATTATTGGATAGGACGGATTCCACCGCCGCGGCAGCTCGTCGAGTATTGGAAAAATCTAATGGCGATTATGCAGCGGTGTGTTCCACGATATGCTTGAAGCTTTATTCGGGACTTGAAGCACTCAAGGAGAATATTCAAGATGGAGAAGGTACGGTGTTGTATTCCGAACCCCGTAACATGACCTTCTGATGTCGTGGAACAGATAACTTTACTCGGTTCATAATCCTTTCACCGAAGGACATAACATCTATTATTCCTTCCCGACAACCCGAAACGACACATCTCCGCACAGCAATCTTTCGCGTATCTGTACCGTCACAAAGAAGACCTGGTGTCACCATCCAAGACATCTTGGCAGCCATACAACATCTTACAGTTCTTCGGATAGACCGGCGGCCCTCATTATCGACAAAATCTTTCCATGACGCATATTTTATTACTGTGGAGTACAACGAGGAGCCAGATTTTCTACAATTGGTCGAACGTCGAGTGAAGGAAATGTTCTCTTCCCAACATCGTCAAGACTCGGCAACAGACTTCACGATACTGGGATCATGGTAATAACGATGTTTGTGTAAGTAGCAGAGAAGTACGAATAGACTATCGTGCGGGAGAGATGCAAAATAACAATCAATGAGCTGCATAAACAACAATGGAATGACGACGGAGAAAGGTGATGTGTGACAACAGTAATCAAAAAGAGACACTATGAGTGATACAGTTCGAGTGGCCAGAAAAGAATAAAAGTGAGGAAAGTGAGATACTTTTTGTGGTAAAGAGATAGGTTTCACGGAATGTCGGAAAAAAAGTTTGAAACGGGATGGTGTCGAGGGAGGAATAAAAAGGGCTACAGCTCGGAAACTCTTCCAGGTTCTGTAAACACATCCATGCCCGGACCGGGCACAAAGTTGTGACTCATGTCCACCGCGTCCATAGTCAATGGCAAAGGTAATGGTTCCAACTCCATTTCCTCAATACGATGACCGGTACTACTGGTCAAATCTGCTCTCGCGATAGCACTAGCAAACTGCTGAGCACCTTCGGAATCGTATGCATCGTCGAAGACGATACCAGTATGCCATTCGCTCTGGTACTGTCGCTTGGATTCGGTACCATAAAAGTCGTTACCACTGTCGAATGTGGTCAACGGTACTAATTGCCGAACCGGTTCATCAAGGGGATGAAAGATAAACCGAGATTCTGGGGCATTCTTCGCTGTGGGATTGTTACTTGACGATGCTTCTGGGGCATTGTTCGTTTGAGCGTTTGGGTTGCTGGATACTATCGTGCTTGAGGAAGCATCTGTGGTAGAGGCCATTGTTACGGAAGTGCTGGTCTGGTTAAGAGGCGTCCCGCCACTTGAGAATCGACCAACATTCCATGTCCTTTCAGCCCTTTGTTTTACCTTAGAGGACACTTTCCTTGGTTTGAATGGCCCTTCTACTTCGGCAATCGTGGCGAGGCCAATTCGAGTGGGCTGTGAAGTCCCTCTCGCTACCGAACTGGAAGTGGGACCAACGGACTGGCTGCGAACATGGCGCTGATTCTCTGCATGGTTTGCAGATGCAGTGATTGTGGTAGAAGTAGATGCCACGGGTTCATTCATACCGGCGGAAGATGGAGGAGTAAGAGGATTTTGTGATTTTGACGGGGAAAAGGATGGTGGTACTGACGTCGCCTGCCGAGGAGGATGCGAGGCGGGTGCGAGAGAAGAGGCTCTTCTTTTTCCTTTTGGATCAACAACAGTGGGAGTTTGTTGTTCTTGATATTCCATATCAATATCCCCATCATTTTGAGACGTGGGGGCATCAAGTCTCAGCTTCTTCTTTGGGCTCCTGGGCAAGCTTGCCGAATTATCGGTAGTCATTGGAGAATCATCAGCATCTCGAGCACGTTTTCCTAGCCGCTGGGGAGGAACAGATACTGGTTGGCTGCCAGCCCGCGACATGCTCGAACGTGAAGTTGCTACCACTGGAGGTGTCGATGTTGTATTCTGTTGAACAGTGTTATTGGGAGGTGTTGCAGGGATGGGGGATGGCATTTTTGAAGGAATTGGGGAGGCTCTCTCGGGTGAAGATTCTTTCTCGACCTGTGAAGACGGTACGTGATCTGGTGTGCTATACAAGAGATAAAATGTAAATGTGAATATATCTATGAAGAACATTGGGGATAGCTTACTTTCTCACGATTTCTTGGTCCCTACCGGTTCCGCCTTCAGCAGCAGGACCAATTTCTTCCTCATTCTCCGCAGAGGGCGGTGTATGCCGTGGTTTGACAGTGCCCTCCAGTTCGTCTACTCTTAGATGTGCTTTTTCTGCTGAGACTTGAGCTTTCAAGAGTTCACGATTGGCTTTCTCCAGTGATGCTTCCAGTTCTACCACTCGCCCTTCCAGATTGCTCACTTTCCGCCTCTCATCAGCCAGAGCACCCTCCATCCTACTCATACGCAGATCCAATTGTCGTAGTGAAGTGCGTAATGCCGCCATACGTGTTGGGCTTGGGGGATCATCTCCTAATTGAGATGCTCCCGCAAAGGCAGGGCTTGAGACTGGCTGATAAACAAGCCCTAGATATCGATTAGCTTAGCATGTGCGCTGTAAGTAGAAGAATTAGACACTTACTTGGCTCATCTGTTTCCTCAGCATTCTTGCGTCGCGGAGAACCGGTCTCTGCGTTGTTTTCTCTATTCTTTCCTTTGGCGGTGGATTTTCGAGCACCAGAACCACCAATGATGACGGGTCTACCTACGCCAAGGCGCTTCTGGGTCTCTTTTGCCTTTCTGGTATTCGGAGTAACGGAGGATTCGGGTGGACCTGTTTTCGCTCTGGATCTTGTCAAAAGGCCAGGTGCAGTCTCTTCCTCGACCACCTGCATCTTATCGGGCTTTTCTGCAGCGGCTGATTTGGTCTGGTCTTTGACTGTGCTCGAGTTTAGCGGAACTCGAACCGGGACTACCACCGAGACCATACGAAGGCGACCGCCCGATAATGAAGGCTGAGTGGTGGATCGTTTCACTGATGTCACAGCATCATTCGTCTCCCGTGGCTTAGCTTGGGCAAGGTATTCAGAGGCAGATCGACTTCGTGAGCTGCTGTGCACATTGTCAATGATGAGAATTGACCAAACAACGAGGATGGGGCCCACATTGATTCATAGTACTCTGTCAGGTTGGTAACCAGTTCTTCAGACTTGAGGTTTGCCTTGATGTTATGTTTCTGGAACCGGAGAAGTCAATGGAGTAAACGTAACAGAGAATATAAGGAAGTCATACCTTGGCGAGGGCCTGAAGTTGAGGCCGTTTCATAGAAGACAGTCGCTCGCGATCCATGGTAATGATGTTGCCTTGGAATAGCAATCACCCTGTTCAGCAACTTCGTTGAAAGATGAACGGTTTAAGCGTGGAAGATTGTTGAGATTGGGACCAAAGAACAAACATCGTCACGTGATGAGACTGTGGCGTTTGAGCAATTTGCTGCGTCTCATTCAAGACAAATGGGTCAAACGACGTCACGGAATACCATATTTGAGATCAATAAACTGAACCAACCAATAACAGTGTCGCAATCAAGACGAACGCTGCCCGGCGGAGAAAAACACTCCATTTGCCTAAATAGGAAGCGTGGGCGTGGGCAATGCCTTTTGACGTGTTAGTGCTTTGTTAGCACCTCCAGCCAGCGCTACATCCACTCTCCACGATCTCTAGCCCTTTCTCCATTGAAGTCTTCAGACGATCATTTTTGTGACCAATTAGAGCAATATTTTACGACTAACGCAACTTCACTTTAATTACAACATGGGTACGCGACTTGCCATTACAAAAAAGGCGCGTCTTCTCACCACTGACGAAATGTAAAACTTTAGCAGCGGCTTGCGAACGTGTATTAGGAACCCCAGAGCTTATGAGCTATATAATTGGACTCGTGGATACTCGGAAGGACCAAGTTTCTGCGGCTCAGACATGTCATCTTTGGAGCGAACACGCTTTTCACTGGATCTGGAGAGAGTTGGATTCTCTCATTCCACTTTTCAACCTACTTGCACCCCTTGAAAGGAGAGAAGCGGACTCGTGGGCAGCATACAATGAGCTGGTGAGAGCTATGCACAGATATATGAAGTCTAGGTTTCTCAAACACGGATCTTGCAGTACTTTCCGGAAAACATGACGTTTGACAAGTGGCCAAGGCTAGTGTTTTACGGAAAATATGTCCGGTCCATCGGGTTCATGATTAGCGAAGAGGACGAGGAATTTGAAATCATCGAACCCAAAGTCTACCGAGACATTAAAGCGGCCTCGTTGAATTTGCCCGCCTTTCTTCCAAACCTCCAACATTGTGAATGGACGTTTTGGGATTCAACATGCAGAACCGCTATTGATCTAATGGTGTCCCCAAGTGTGACGCAGTTGCAATTGAACATGGAGGTTGTGGAGGATCCATGTGAAGTATCAGAGATACTCACATCACTTCATGGTCGCGTTCCGGACCTAAGGATGCTATCGCTCTCGCTTGAGCCCAGTATCGGGGTTGAAGACGTTGAGCAACCCCTGGCGACACTGTTATCAACAGTCCCCCGCCTGGAACAGCTCTACATCCCTCATTTTTTCCACTCGGAGAAAATAGTGGCCACACTGCGGTCATTGTCCCGCCTCGAAGTTCTCGATTGTTCAGGCACAGCTGAATACAAATCGATCCGCAATGACAGAGGGTGTCAACTTGGCTTCGAGGATGATTCATTCAGATCTCTACAGCTACTCAGCTGCAACACTTCCCTCAAGAAGGCGTCCCATCAATTTCTTTCACGATTCGCTCCAAACAACCTATCTTCCATCTACATCAAGCCCAAGTTACCCACGCTATCATCCGACCTGCAAGATTTCCTTTCAGCCCTCGTCTCAAGCAATCCAAACCTCATCGATGTCAACCTAAATCTCTACAGCGATTCTACTGTCCCTCCTGTCGAAATCGAATTCAAGGACCTACAATCACTCCTTCAACTCCCATTAAAACAACTCGCTATATCTCATGACAAGGTTCTTTCGTATTCCGCGGAAGATGTCGTTGTGATGGGATGTGCATGGCCTAACATGCAAGGTCTCTATCTCACCGAGGAACCACTGGTTTCTCGTTTCTCACCTTCTCATGAGGATCTTACCATGCTCTCGCTATTTGCGGAGCACTTCCCACAATTGGAAGACCTTGGTGTATTCCTGCACATTGGTGATAATCTCAACATGCAAAGGATCCCACGTCCTCACTGCCGGTTCCGCCAGCTGAAGGAGCTACATGTTGGAACGTCGCCACTTCCAGAGGCACATCAGATAGATGTTGCTTTCTACCTCGCGTCTATCATGGCCAATGAAAATACGGACCTATGCGTTGACTACTCTACGTGGTATCCTAGTATTGGTCATCAACGACGTGTCAATTCTGCATGGTTCAAGGTCCATGACCTCATGAAAGCTCTCTATAGAAACCAGTTATGGTTAATGGGTGGCTCAGATTTTCCCCAGCGGTCCGCGGGAGGGGCGCAGAGGTCGGAACCAGAAATTGTTCCTCAAGACCCTGTTGAATCTTCCCTTAGAGGACCACAGAACAGTCAAGCTCTCCTTCCTTAGTTTATCATGGTACATTACTTCCTCATATTGAACTAGATTACCTACAATAGCCGTTTTAACCTAACCTATCCCACTCTCCTTTCGGTACTACTTCGTTCACGCTAACGAAAGCTAGCAGACTTTTACATACATGTGTCTCTGAGACACCAAATGGAACCATTTAGCTTCTCATGGTAGTTCCTTGTTGTCGTTGATTGGAGCCTCGCGCACACTTTATCAAATTCCTGTTGAGTCAAGTTTGATTTGTCTGGTAGTGGCTTAGGAGCAAAATATCACTCCGAGCTGTTATGATGGCCAACGATAGCTGCGTGTTCATGAGGGTTAAATTCGAAACCATATTTGTGTGGTTCAAGCTCTCTAGATGTTTGTTTCCTTATCGGGTATAAGCTTACACTTTCGGTACATGCGGCAGCACAGCCCAGCACACCCTCAATATGAAAATTCCAAATAACAACCACCTCAAATGTGAGCGGCATGCTTCAAATGATGTCCTGAATGGTACACCTCTGGATCGTTTCTTCGTTGCAGGCATTCGGAACTTGAAAATCGTATGCAAGAGTCGTACAAAAGCTATTTATGTTCTCAGTTAATGATACTAGTTCCATGTCGTTTACTATACTTTCTGCCCTTGATGATATTGCTCTTGAGAATAGAGGAGCAACTGACTATTGTCCACATATGATAACACCTTATTAGTCAAATGTCATGATAAAATGTGACCTTGGGATCACCACAGTCCGGATATCCACTCGTATTAGGAGACGAGGTCAACCATTTCGCGGGAATACTGCACTCCTTAAATAGGACGAAAGACAAACTATCGTAAGGTTTACTCCAAGTTAGTCGCAAATCTACCACTGCCATAACCTTCATCCTGACTTCCACCATCTCGTTTCTGCTCGGCACCTCTTTGGTGCTGATAGACTTCATCGCCTTGACCTACATTTCTTCCGATGGGCCCGGTGCCATGCAATGGTTTCCATCCTTGATCTCCGATCGTCAGCCTATTCGGACCTGCATTACTATATCCACGGTAGCTGTCCATAGGATACGAAGGCGAAGATGGGGAACCCTTTGCCAATCCAATTTCTGCTGGATCCAGCTCACGAGAAGGATGTGATTCTGGAGGTGGTTCTCGGAAAGCTGGCATGGGAAGTGACTGTTGTCCGTGATTCCCTAGGGATGAGGCTTCATGTGAATCAACGGATTGAGGATTCATTGGTGTCGAAAGAGGTGACGGTGCAAATGGTGTAGGTCTTGGGTATGCACCTGTTGGCGAGGAGGGTGCATCTGAATAGGATCTCTCTCTGCTCGGCGACGATGGTGCAGAGACGTATGTCGTCGAACCAGACCCATAAGAAGGCATGGTTGGCGGTGGGACTCGTTTCGTGATATTAAGAGGTTCGAACCGAGTAGCTTTGGTGGTAGAAGATTCGCCCGGAATGGCCCCAGATGACGGTCCTTTCACTCTTCTGAATGCCGACGCGGAAATCATTCGCGGAGTTAATCCGTCCCCTGAAGCCGTATCGTCGCTTGTGGGACTCGATGGCATTGACGTACTGACACTTGGCACCTGAGTGGTGTTCATGAACGGCGGATTTGGGGGTGGTAGTACAGAGAGTTGGGATTCACCAGAGTGACCCGACTCACTGACGCTGATTGTTGAGGGCATGCGGTTGGGGGTATTGTCAGATCGTTGAGGCGGTGAAGGTATGACTTCTGGATCAAAAACCGCAGTTGGAATCTTCCTGGAAGATGGGCTACCTTGTTCCAATGATTTCTGAGGTACAACATTTGGATCAAACACCGCTGTTGGAACTTTGCGGTTCTCCGGTTCCTCTAGTCGGGGAGGTGAGGATAGCGGCTTAATTTCTGATTCTGTGGCGGATTTCTGCATCCTAGGAGGTGACGATAGACTCGAGGTGAATGTGGCTTGATACGCGGGCGGATTCGACCTGATCGGAGATGAACCAAAGTTCGGGAAGTCATTGGTGTCGAAGTGTGTATCGGAAAGTGAGAGGGAGAGCAGAGGTGGATTGGAGATGGATGATTGTGTCGGAGGAGGTCCGCGTGGAGGTGAGTATGTTTGCGTTGGGAGTGTAGCTTTTCTGGAGGTTGTTCGGGGTGGGGGATGATTGATACCTCCTGTAGCCACATTAAATTCTAGGGCATCCAACTCTCTACTGATCTCTCTGGCAGCAGCCGCATTTGCTGCTCGGGTCTCTTCCTCTGGACTCTTTGACTGATATGGTAAAATTGATGCATGTGGTTGAGCTGATACAGCTGGGCCGCTGGTTACCAGAGTTTGGGCTTGAGTTGGGTACCCGCCATGGAATGCTATTGCACCCATGTGTTAGTTACTGTGCTCACATAAAATAGGCAAGCTCACCATCATCAGCATACGGATCTTCATCAAATACATCATCCCTTTGCTGTGGAGTTTTATGTGTAGTTGAAACGGGAGATGTGGTGTCTTCGCCTTGAGCATGATAGTATGCTAGAACTAAGGATGCGTCAGAATCATCAAACGTCGAGAGCGTTCGGTTTGGATCCAATGAGGGCCTATTGCTCTCCGTCGCCGCTGCTCTTTCACTAGAAGGACCATCTGCTGGTTTTGGAGCAGTGTAAGTATCCCGCGGATCAAATTGGTTATCCTTTGGAGGAACTGCGGGGGAAGGAAGAGCTTCACTGCTCTGGTTAATATGAGGACTGAGCGTTGGGTGATAGAACTGGCTACTGGGTGTGTCGGTAGCATTATTCGTTTCCCTGGAATGATTGGGGAATGTCGCAAATCGACTTGCGGATGGATCTTGGGTAGTTCCTATGCTATCGCTTCGGAAGCTTGAAGTTCGTGGAGGAAAGGAGAACCCGCTGCCTATCGTCGCAGGAGCCGCCAATCCATGTTGGTTCGGAGGTGGATCTGTCAGGCCGAATTCATTGTAAGGATTGTAGGCATGTTGTGGTTGTGGTTGAGCGATATAATTTCGATCGCCTGACGGTAGGGTGTCTTGGTTGGCCGTCGGCTGTTGAAGTTCCGGCAGTCCAGTATAGTGCTGCTGGATTGGAGCTGGCGGGTTGAACTGTGCAGGTTGGCTTTGATTAGATTCATGGTTCGTAGGAGGATAACCTGTCCGGGGATCATAGGCAACATTAGGGGTCGGCTGAAAGACGATTTCGTTGACTTTGGCAATTGTATCACTGGTAATTCGTGCAGCGCGTTCGTGATTCATATATGGAGCGCGGCCATAACCCGGTGTAGTCAGTTCCATAGGGATCCCCTGCAACAGGGTCTGTTAGAAATATATTCATACCTAACGTACTTGATTCCAATGAACTCACCTCAATCAATGTTTTACCTTGTTCCCCGACAATTATCAACTTCTGACCGAGCTCCAATACTGCGCCATACTTGACACTCATCCATTCCTTGGCAGTATGCCGCTTGTAGTCACCAATCCTTGCTTCCTCTATCATAATCTCCGTATCAAGAGCTCTCATCTCCTCCTTGAGTTGATTCATAAGATCAACTTGCATTTGTCGATGCTTATTCTGCGACAATGCCATTTTTGTATGGGTATTCACTTATAATCGGAAGATTGATCAGAATAAACCAACCTCCATGCCCATTTTACTAAGCTTCTTCTCAGCACTCTCCGCTTTTGAACCGACATTACGGCGTCTTCGCCTGAGCTCGTCAAGGTTTTCTTCCCGAGTCCTGACTGCTTTCAACAGGGTACGAATAGTCTCTTCATGGATGGCAAATTGGTTAAGTGCTCCTACTAATAGCTGCAGTATGTTGCAGCTGTGGCTAAGAATATCCTGGAGAAATTTGATGAACTGAGCATACGTAATGTTGGTAGCAATATGGCTACTTACGCCAAGGTCATCCCCTTCACCAGCTCCCCAGAACTTCAATGCTTCCGCTGACTTGCCAAAGTCCTGAGAGACACGTTGAAAGCTAATGCAAACTAAGGCTGTGTTCCATGGCAATTTAGGTGATTGCATACCTTGTAAGGAGGTATTTATCCGCAGTTATTAAATCCTGAAGAGGTTTGAGGTCCTGATTACCAAGCGGCAGAATTGCAGTGTGTGCAAGCTGCTTGGAGACGGATCTCATACCACCTGAGCGAAACATTGACATGGCTTAAGGTGGAAGCGATGGATTGGGGTGATACGTGGCCTAGAATTGTGACCAGAGCTTGAGGAGGGGGAGTGGTTGCTGCGGGAGGGCTGCAGTAATAACCCCTGTTTGTTTCCGAATAAAACGTGACGCGCAATGACGGAATGTGGTAAGCGAAGAAGCGATATTTCAGGTGGATTGTATTCTTCTACTTGAAGGTGAATAAGATGGTAGTAGTGACTAAGAGTGTCATATTCTAATCCAGACTAGGGGTACCAATTTAACCTTCATTTGCCGCGATGAAGCTTGAAACTAGCTTGCACTCCTTTGCCTGCTTCGATGTCTGCCATACACTTTGCATCAATCTCCCGCCCTACTTTACACTTTTCAACCACAGCATCAACCATGTCAGTGGGAACGCAGACGACGCCATCCACGTCAGCGACAATAAAGTCACCAGGTGAAACATCAACTTCAGGGAACTCCTCGGCGGGTGAACTAGCATCACCAGGATTTGGAATAGGTTTGATGGTTATCTTCTCATTGATTGTAGATGGGCGTGTATGGCCACCCTGTCCAACAGTGCTTTGTCCCCTTGCGAAAACCGGGAACGTTCTTGCACGATGCTCTGCCAGGTCGCGACAACGCCCGTCGAGAACCACCCCAATAGCGCCCTTGGCTTTGGCTCCTGCTGTCATGAGTCCTCCCCAAATAGCGGACTTGACATCTAGTCGTGTCGTTAAGAGCTGGATGTAGTGTTTGAAGGGTTGAAGGTACTTACAATTTGGAGCAGTGATGATAATTACAGAGCCCTCTGGCGCTGTATCCACAAAATGTTCCTGAAGACTTGGTGATGTCTTGTCTGAAGCTGGCACCATCTTCACGGTATACGCGGGTCCGCACATACTTGTCTCAACATTATCCATTGAAGGTGAGTACATTTTGATATCCGGAATGAATCCTCCCCCTCGTATACCCAGCTTGGTCAGCGCATCGGACACTTCACAAGCTGAGAATTCGTGCAATCGCATCTCTGGTTCTGCCTGAGGGGTTGGCATAGATTTACGAATGGAGGACCAATGAAGGGAGTTTGATTTCAGTTGTATTGGGTAAGCAGTGCGTTGGATATTAAGTCGTCGTACGAGAGACCTTGTGATATACATGATCAAGAGCAGATTCAAGTCTGGGGTTGTGAGCTGCTTCACAACATGGGACGCACCTCAAACTCGCGATGCTTACCGACTTCCACCGAAGAAGCTCGTGATAACCATGTTGATCGCTATTTGTCCGGCATCGTCCAGAGTGTCTTGTGCCGGGACTACGTATGTGCACATACGTCAACTATACTCGACGAATGAAGCAGTGGCATCCAGTCTGAATCTGCTCAGACTGGTTGGGTGGTTCGGGTGCATTCTTTGGCAGTGCTTGACTTGTGCACAGTTTCGGTACGAGTACTCGGACATGCAGATCTGGTAAGTGAAAGTATTCCGGATTTGGAGGTGCCCCTCAACGCATCTAGTATTCATATAGAGCCACGCTGTGCTCACCCAAAAAATCTTTACATTTGAGACTAGGCCATGTCTCTTGTCGGGAAGAGCAGACCTGCTAACCACTCGAGAGACTTCGGCTCCGTCGCGACAAAAGTTCATGACTCTGGATAAACGGGATCAAGACTGTGGACCGTACCAGAAAGGTTATGTCCGGAGGTTGCCGTATATTGTTGAGATTATGATGGAAAGTGGAAATTTGACTTCAGAGTTTATCTCGTGAAGGCTCTGAGTTAGTTGACGTTTTGCCATGCAATCCTAAGCGCATTTCTTGACGCTCGGTGACACAAGGCTGGCTTGGCTCCATAGCGGAGGCAAGTTTGACCTGAAGAAAGTTATTTTGGGATAGAATCACCATCGGCTATCAGGACACCCTTTCTTGTCGGGTGAGCTAGTGCCTTCATACTACAAGACTTCAGGGAGCTCCATTTCTAATGAATGACATTGTATTTCTGGCTTGTGATAAGGGGGGTTTAGCGACACATCAGTCTAAAATCGATGGCGCTTGTCTGTCTTGCCAATGACGCACATGGCCGGTGACACCCTTTCTGCGGATTCACTTCAATTGAGTCTGGCAAATCTTTTGACATATCTACACTGAAATGAAAGATGAGTAGGACGACATCCGCCTGCGCAGCAGAACGACCTAGTTACAAAGCGATACTTCTACCCAAACGGGTATGGCTTCGGCAACTCCTTTGATTGGCAATTCTCGCATCCATATGGTTCCTCGCATTGTTCATGTGTGCATTACAGCTCCCGGTTTTCTAGACTTCCGCCTCATACCACCGAGGTGGTTGTCCTTCAGGCAACGATTCCCTTGCAGTGTGAGGTACCTCTACACCTTAACCGGCCATTAGACGAACTATGACACGAACTGTCAAACTGTAGAATACGGAGACCAATGCAAAGCACGATGTCGCAATGCAAGGTCGATGCGAAGTCGACGCGACGGTGATCACTTACCATTGACTCCGTGTGGACTCGATGCTGCGGCACCGGTCTGACCACACGTCATGCGGACTCAAAGTCTCAAATAAGGGAGAAAAAGCTATTGCTCTAAAGTAGCAATGGTGGCAACTATTCCAGAAAGTCAAAGCGAAATACACTGCAGCGGTGCTCCGAGTCTCATAAACTTGTTTGGGGTCGAGGCAAAATCAACCTCAGCTGTTTTAGGAAATGCTGCACCAGATATGGATTTTCAAAATCACCTTGTTTCATTCAGTGTTACAGAGAGGGGTTGGTGTACGACTCGTATCGGCAGTGCTCGGGCCAGTCGCAAAAGCCAGTTTGAACAATCACATGATAAGGGCCCTTAATTAGCCCCTGAGCGCTTGGCATTCAAGGCTGCCAACAGCCACGTTTCTGGACATCAATACCACCGGTCAAGCATATCTCCGTTGATGCTTTTCCAAAGACAATGCATATTTTAATGTAAACAAAACCAACCATGGGTGAGTCGGATAGACTGATCAAAAGAGTCTAGCTAGGAGGGAACAGACAACCCTTTCCCTTCTTGCTATCAGTCATGTCCTTTTCAGGCACCCGCACCCCCATCATCTGCGCGCGCCATGAAATAAATAACGTCAGGACTCCTGTCGTGGCTTGATCGTTCCCCACCACGCCTACAACTCGCAGCTCGCGATCATTCATGCCATGACTACAGAGACAGAATACACGCAAGTCATTGAGGACACAGCCCTCATCATCCAATACGATCCGTACCGATTCAATGCATCAGCTTCACGCGGATGGGAGAGCTCTTATACTGATGGCAATTCCCCCACTGCGGACGGCTTATGGCTTTTGGGACAAGGGGATTCAAGACATGTAACGAGTCGGGTGGGGTCCACGCTTCAGTTCAGTTTTCATGGTTCGTCCCCCCTTTTTCTTCTGGATTTATTTTTGTCTCGTCTCAAGCGCTCACTTTGTTTTGATCCCAACTAATAAAGGACACGGTATAGACCTCGTTGGTCTTCCTGGAGGGTTTGCATACGATGTTATTTTGGATGGAAGTTCCGTTGGAACAGGGAACGCAGGTGGCGGGATTCTAGCATCACTCCGTAACCTTGAAGATAAAACTCATACCATCCAGATTGTGGTTGGAGAGAGTGATGGTACTACCGACGCACTTTTTGTTTTTGACAAAGCGCTCTTGCTTATCGGGAGCGGGTACTCCAAGTGAGTTGGAATTTTCATGGCTAAAAGGGACCAGGGCGCTGATATCTTTCCCTGAACAGCGCCATTGTCAGCAGCGAGAACATTGATGACAATGATCAAAGGCTGACGTATACAGGTCAAGGCTGGCAGCGAGCAACCTCCCCTTACCTGATAGCCTCAGATGTCGGTGTTCATCAGACAAGAACAAACGGTGACTCCGTCACCTTTGAATTCGAAGGTAGGTATGTTTCAACCCTTGACATTAGATCTCGCTGACCTAGTCGTATCAAGGGATATCTATATATCTTGCTGGGAATTCGAACGGAGACTGTAGTACTTACAACGTCGCACTCGATGATCAACCACCTGTAACCTACGATTCAAGGACGCTCCAGTTCATTGGAGACAATACTTTCTTTTTCGCCAGCGGACTAGACCCCAACGTTAAGCACCGCATAACGGTTACCAACTTGGCGAATAATCTCTTGGAATTGGATTATTTCTCAGCTAAGAAGGTTGATGCCGGCACGCAGTAAGTATTACTGTACCTCAACCTTGGTGAAGTTCATATCAACTGATACATTATTTAGGACTACTTCAAACGCGACATCAGCAACCTCTACCAATACAGCTTCAGCGTCAGCGCAGGCCGCCAATTCAGACGGGAAAAGAACTAATATCGCCGCTATAGCAGGTGGCGTTGCTGGGGCTATAGTTCTGGCGGTGGCGGCTACAATGGTTGTTTTCCTCTTCAAAAAAAGAAACATGAGAAAGAGGCAAGAGGCCGCTGAAAACGAACGCCTCGCCCGACATGCGGGGATGAGGCTGTCGTTGCCTGCAACCCCGGCGGTGACTAGGCCAGCAGTGAACCCAGAAATGTATACCCCACCAGCCACATCATCATACCCAGTAAGTAATGCCCGTAAAACGGTTTTCACAGAGCTGACTGTAGTGCTCCCGTAGCCTAACCCCGTAGCTCAAACGCCCCAGAGAACAGATTTCCGCTGGTAGAGGATGCTCTTGGATTTTGTTCCGGTGTCAGCTGGATCATCTGGTTTCCTACAACCATGTACCTATGATACCAACTATTCTCATGTGTTATTGCTTTAAATAATGAGCACATTGTGCATCGCGCCACAATATGATGATTTGGATATATGTATATACCACACATGCATTATTTAATACAAGACCTTGCTCAGCTTTTGCACGCTGTTGAGCAGTAGGTCTCCTTGTCTAATAACCGTCTCGTACTGTGCATTTTTTGAGGAGGGTCTGTTGGTCTCGACAATTCCATGAACCTTGTCAATTGTGCAGTTCAACCGACCCGACGAAATGAATTTTTGTAGATCACTGGGAGTGGAACAACGGGTTAATGCGGTTGAAAGAAGAAACAATGGGAATTTCTTACTTGTCCACAAAGTCAATGCTAACACCGAATGCGTTGCTCATGCTCTGAAGAGTAAGACTTCTATAGGACTCCAACAACTGAGCATAAGCCGATATGCGCATCTCTCGCACGTAATGGCGGGCATGGGGTGCTAATATACGTGACGGTAATAAATGCGATTGTTCAAGGGCAGCTGTGAAGTGGATTTGTGTAAGGGTGATATAGTGAGCTGAGAGGAAGCTATTTCGTACCCAGAGATACAAAGAATTTGGCGTAGTCACAATTATAGAGTGACTGGGTGAAATCAGCCAGCGTCGGTATTTCTGGCAGCACTTGGTTCACTTCAGGAGACGAAATTATCTACGAATTGATAAATCTCAGCATACTTTCATGCACCGAGTTATAACGATTCGCACCTTCTTTTTCAGATCAACTCTCTTCAGCACAAGAGTGTTAGCAATAACGGTGAGGGTCACAAACTCGTTATAATCCAAGAGTTCCGTAGCGGTGAAAGTAGGGAGTGCGTCAATAAACAGTTGACCAGCTTTCTCGAATTGTCGGATAGATAAAAGATGGAGGCCAGAGTAGACCTTTAATCTATTTCGGCGATCCCAGTCACCACCTTCATCAATCAACCTGAAGGAGTTCAATCAATAAACGTCCTCAACAAGATGTCCAGAAAAAGGAGCTCACGCTTCAGCTTTCTTCATATATGTATTTATAATATCTTGATCGCTGAAGAAGAATCCCAGCCGTACGAGAGTAAGCACTATATCAATACGCGCTCCGAGACCTGGTGTCTTCTCCAAGGCTAGCTTCTGAGCTTCAATCGCGTGTTCCTTGTCTGCAACCCTGGTAAGATAGGTTGCCCTTGCTCGGAGAGCATCTGATATTTCGGATTCTCCCTCTGTGGATTGGGCTGACTCTAGTGCTTCGTCAAGCGATTTCAGCGTAGATTCGTTCTTGGCTCGAAGGGATTCCAAAGTGGTAGCATCAACGAGAGGTGGATTGACTTGGGGAAGAGATTGAAGGTACGGAGCCATTTCTAAGCGAAAATGATAAGTAACTAGCAATAGTCAATAGCAAGTGATGACATACCATCGTCGACAATGCCCTTGGCTAATGCAGCTCTTGCGTCATTATGCAGACGGGACAACTTTGGATTTGACAGCACAAACCAGTTTTGAGGCAACTTGAGATTTGGGAATGGCTGTGGGATGTCTTCTGCCATGGTTATCGTTGAAATGAAGACTGATGATGTTGAAGAGGGACGCGCGTCGGGTCGATAAGTGCACACGGTTGACGACGCGCGTCTTTCCATTCCCCTCAATCACTCATCATGTCTCTCGCAGAAGCCAATGCTATAGTCGATACAAACCCTAAAGAGGCAGAGAAGATATATTTGGGGATATTGCAAGAGCCAAATAGTATGCATAATCACACTCACATTCGAATCTCAACTAATTACCTTACACAGCTGATGAGCAACATCTTCGTGATCAAGAGGCCGCGCTAGTAAAGCTTGGACAAATCTACGCGAACAGTAAAGATGCCCAATCACTTGCTGGGGTAGTACGTTCGTCACGAGCTTTCATGTCTTCGACTGCCAAAGCAAAGACTGCTAAGCTTAGTGAGTGAGCTAGTCGCCATCATCGCATAGCTCTGATCTTCAACATGAATCAAGTCCGAACATTAATCGATTATTTCGCTTCAATACCTGGATCTGAGCCCGTTCAGAAGGAGGTCCTTCAAGAGAACATCCAATGGGCTCTCAAGGAGAAACAGATCTTCTTGAAGCAGTCGCTAGAAACTCGTCTGGTTGCTCTCCACCTCGACACGCAAGCTTACCGACCCGCGTTGGTCCTTATCGATGACCTACTGAAGGAACTGAAACGCTTGGATGATAAGCTAATCCTGACAGAGGTGCACTTACTCGAGAGTCGAGTCTATCGTGGAATTGCCAATTTCCCAAAATCCAAGGTCTGTGTTTGATAGTCCTGTATAGCAACTATGTTAAATGACGTTTATAAACCTAGGCTGCGTTGACCTCAGCACGGACGGCTGCCAACTCCATATATTGCCCACCCTACTTGCAGGCACAACTTGATCTTCAGAGTGGTATCTTGCATGCCGAGGACAAGGATTACAAGACTGGGTCAGTGCTGAGTATAGCTGTGTGACTAAAGATAGTGATGCTAACCATGTCTTTCAGCTACTCGTATTTCTTTGAGGTCTTTGAGAATCTCTCAACTCAAGATGACCCTAAAGCCCTAACGGCATTGAAATACATGTTACTTTGCAAAATCATGCTGAACTTGGTTAGTAATTAGAGTATATATTATTGACGGATGACAATGCTAATATACTCGCTAGCCCGAGGATGTAACGTCTCTCCTTCAAATCAAGCTTGCTCTCCGGTATGCTCAGCTTCGCGAAGTAGAATCAATGCGGGCTGTTGCAAGAGCCCATCAAAACCGTAACTTAGCTGAGTTTGAGAAGGCACTAAAAGATTATCGAGAAGGTGAGATGATGTCCGGAGACTTGCAATTTGGCGTTCCACACATCTTACTTACACAAAACCTACTCCCTCAGAATTATCTTCTGATCCAACAATCCGATCTCACTTGGCTGCTTTATACGATACGCTGTTGGAACAAAATCTGTTGCGAATTATCGAACCATTCAGTGTAGTAGAGGTAGCACATGTGGCGGACGTTGTTGGTCAAGGCCGGCAACAAGTAGAAGCGAAGTGAGTACCCCAGCGTTTATAATCATTCACTCCACTAACTGCGTATTATCGCAACAGACTGTCTCAAATGATCCTGGATAAAGTATTCCATGGAGTCCTGGATCAAGGGAATGGCTGTCTCATTATTTTCGATCCACAGGAAGAGGATGTAAGACAAGTCCCCCAGCTTACAGCTCGGCATCGCTCACACATAAATCATTAGGTACTATATGCAAATGCTATCAAGACAATTGCACAAGTAGGAAAGGTCGTTGATGCGCTTTACGCAAAGGCACGACTACTCTGATTTAGCCTGGAGTACATTAGACATTATTACATTTCGACCCAGACTTTTAAAAATAGCATGAATCATATCGGTGATGCTTCTGCATACTGAAGTGTGGTTGAGTGAGTGTATGACAAAAGAGAAGGAATGAATGAGTTGAGGTGGACTACGCCTCCGTGAGCCAAATACCACGAAAGCCAAGTTCATCGGCGTCTACCCCCATATCTCGGTTGCCGGACTTCATGCCGGACATCAATTCTGGCTTGTTCAAACGCAATTTGTTGTTGCAGCAATTCCCGTGCACGATCTTCTGCTTCTTGTCTTGCAGCGGCCGCTGCAACTCGAGCGGCTTCGTGTTGTTCTCGCATTGCTGCTATTTGAATCGCTTGCCGTTGACCCAGATTTGCCAGATTTCCACCAAATAACCCTTGAGGACCGGGTCCTGGTCCAGGAATTGGTTGAGGAACACCAAAGATAGGGGGTTGAGGAGCCGCCTGGAATAGGAAATTCATATTCCCGGGTGGTGCTGGTACTGGTGCTGGTGCTGGTGGTGCATTCACTGGCAGATTAAAGGCGCGCCAATCGAATGGAAACATGGGACGGTCTAATGGAAGAGCTGGGGGAACATATGGGATAGGTGGATAAGCTTGTGGTCGTGCTACTAGTGGATTAGCTGGGCGAGGCGCTGGAGCTTTGGGCAACTCGACATTGAGCAGGTTTTCATCGAGATCGGGGTTTTCACGCTGTTGCAGCTCCTTAGCGATTCTCGCTGCTTCTGCAACCTGTTGATGAAATATAAGATATCAAAGTGATATAAAGGAAAGGGTAAACATACGTCTTCGTGATGCCTCGTTTCGAGGTCCTCCCACAATCGACACTACGCAAATCAAACAACGTAAGCATTGGGAAACCGATCTGTATCACAGCACTTTACCTTTCCATTCCTTCGTGCTGGTTGTCCAGCAGGCGTCTTGAGGTGATATATCAGTTTACGTTCTCAGGATACAATGACTAAAGGCGCTCACCTGGTCAAAATGATCGTACCCGCTTTCCAAGAATATAAATAAGTAAAAGAACACCAGGGACTCAACAGGTCAACGAATACTTACGTTATTGCTTTACGGCAGACATAGCAAGAAAGAGTGGCACAGTTCGGACATGACATTTTGTTGCACTGCCACATCAAGTCAGTAACATAGCATGTCTTCTCACGTGAAATTCAGCTTACACCAGCTTCCTTGATGAAGGCTGTGGCAGAGGTGTTTGAGTAATTAGATAGAGCTACGAAGCCAAATTAACTTACATTTTGAGCACTTTGGGCACTTTCTCATCAGCGCTGCCGTCATCGCTTCTTCGACTGCATGGCGAGCGTCTAGTTTCTTATCCTCTTCCATCTCTGATAAAGACTATTCAGTACCCTGATCTCGTTTAGCGCCGAGTGTGCATACCTTTGCAGCTTTTGGGTAGGTGATCCGGCTTCTTGCATTGTCGACAGCTGACCTGACCACAGACTTCATTCTCGCATCTGGGATATGTCAGATCAGAGATCACACATAAAGACGCGAGGAACTCACCTAAATAGCTTTTCTTGATCGTTCTCTATGATGACCTTGAAGTCACAGAAGGGACATTCTTCCAATCCTTCAATCTCTACGCCATCAAGAGCTTTCTCTGCTTTGATTCTATCTAAAAGCTCCAGCACCTTCTCATCCAGTACTCTTTCCAGTTCGGCACGGCCAAACTCCAGCTTGCATCCAGATTGATCCATGCACGGTACCACTGGCTTTCGATTACCAACAATTTCATCCGCATTTCGACGTACGCAATCCCGGCAAAACAGGTGTGCATCAGGACATTGTACCATCTGCGAGAACGAGTAATCTCCAAAGCAACAACCGCACTCGATTTCGCCCCCTGCTTCTTCCTCTACAACCTCTAAAGTTGGAGCATTACTTGGGCCTGCCACAGGTTGTTCTTGTTCTTGTTCAGGCACTGTCCATCTAGGAACTGCAGAATACGGTTATATGATAATCGCAATGCAGTTTAATACGATACTCACTATCTATACCAAGTATTGCTGCTCTCTCGGCTTCAAAATCCTCATCAAAAAAGGCACCTTTGCCCTTTGACGTTGGGGTGGCGGATTTTTTGTATCCAGGATAACCAGGGTTTTGGAGCTGCTGCTCAAGAAACTTGAATGTTGGATAGTAAAGACGATTGTGGCTGGTGAATGCATTACGTATCCTATCATATGTTTCAGTGCTGAAATTAAAGAAAACTGATAATTCTGAACACACCATTTTACTTGGATATAGCGGAAATCCTGTTGAAGTTGGTTCTGTAATCCAAGATTAGGTTATTCAGTTATGTACTTTGGTGGTTGTACATTCACTTACCAATGCGAGCTCAATGTAGTGCGGGCCAGGGGGACGGATTCTTTCGATGGAGCCGAAGTCGTTAACTGGCTTTGGCGGTGGTGCTGGTGCGGCTTTGCTGCTTCCCGCGTTTTCTTCATCCTCGCGTTTTCTTTTCGGTTGTCGTTTTTCAGCACGGGGGTATTTTGGATCATCGCACAAATGGTTGATGATTGCTTCAGAGGTGTTATCGGGATGTGACTTGAGATACCTGCATACAATATAAAGATTTGTCAAAAACGAATTACGCGACACGTTAGATACCCACTGGGCAACGAGATCCGACGCGTATTGAATTTGAATATCAGGAAACAAGGCAAGAACGTCGGCAAGAGCAATGCTCTCTGGGTCAATGGGTACATCGGCTTCCACCATGGTAGGATCGTCGAAATCCAAGTCCATGGGGATCGGCACGATATACTCGGGTGGTACATCCTCCTTGTTGACCTTTTCCGTTCTTTGCCCCTCAGCAGATGGTCCGGCTATATTATCATTGGGTACATCTGGTTCCTTCTCCTTTCCTTTTCCTTTGCCACCCAGCATACGCATCAGTGGTACTATTGCATCCGTCGCATTCTCTCCAGCTGGTTGAATAGGTTCCGGTACAGCTGCGTTCTTGTCGGCAGACTGCACAGTTGCAGTGGGGATACCATTGTCCTCGTCTTCATCATCGGAAGATACATTAATAACTTTTTGCTTCGAAGGTTGACGAGCAATTCCATTCGAACTAGAGGCGGGTACCGAAGGTTGCGGATCATTCAGACGTCTTCTCTTGAAGGGAAAAGGTTCAGGTGGCTCATCGTCGCTTTCCGATAGCTCGATGAAATCTTCATTTCGTACTTGCGAAGGCAATATAACTGGCGCACTTTGATTATAACGTCTAGATCGATGTAAGGCATTCGAAACATTGCGATGTGCGAGCGGTTTTCTATGAGGTCTCGGTGGTATCTTGGTTGGTGGAGGATAAGGCGCTTGTGCCGGTTGAGGTTCTCGGGATGAGGCCCTAGCGACGCGCATTGGCGGCTGCTCTCCCATCATCGATGTAAAATGCGATGAAGACGCGATCGACGCGTCAATCGTGTAAATGTCGAATCGACGGATGATAGAGAAGAGTAGAAAACGATCACCTTTGAGATTTCACCGTAGCCCAGAATGGAATCACGGTTGGTTCTTGAGATGGAATTTGCCAAACAAGGGCACACAAAGTCCGGCTCCGATAGAACGTGTTTTTGGTTTGATTGATGAGTCTCGTGACTTTTGTCATCATTTTGGCCATCCAAAGTTTATCTCAGGTTGTCTGATTGTCTGACATTGTCCCACTTTTTATGTTGCGATTTCGGTCCGATAATGAATATGTGTGAAGATGTAGGATGGCAAAGGGTCTGACACATTCGGGGAATACACGCTAATATGGTCATAATTACAGGGTGTAAAGACTCAACTGAGGATTTTGTCTAAAGGCGCCGAACAAACATGAACTTGAGAGATTATTTTTTATTCAACTGCGTGTCATTATACAATAATCATTGAATTGGTTTCATACGTGTCGTCCGTGATTGATCAAGTACAGTTGATGGGATGAAGACATAACATTAGCAAAGTTACCAAATCGTAGAAGATGTATCAGTTGGCTGTTTATGGTATTGGCCCACTATCCGACAAAGGCCATACGCTCGGTAATACTGGCGATTCTCGCCGACCCCCCAAATTCGAATGCAAGTTTCAGCAGATGGTGCGCAACGTTGGTAGGCACTTAAACCACTCTATCCGACCGAGGACTTCTTGGTTTCCGTAAAGTTAATTTGTTGGGGATGGGGTGGTATGCAGCGACGCCCTGAATACTGAGATCCGACAACGTGCAGCTCTCGGTTATGAGCACCGTACTTCCTCGGAGGAAGTTTTGTCAAGCACGTCGGTGACGGCTATCTGTCAATCAATTCCCGAATAGAGATTAATCACACACACTTCAAGCAGAGAAGGTTGAGCACGCGGTTAGCTCGGTTACGAGTGGAGACCGGGGAGAGGGCATTCGTATTGGTCGTGCCAGATATCTAATGGATGCTACGAATTATCGAAAAAAGGGTAGAGGGGAAGAGGAAGAAGAGGGAAAGGTGCATCCAATTGTTTCAGGAACGAAGTAAATTTTGTGAGGGATACAATCCGACAGGGTGATTGCGAATGCAAGAACGAAGTAGAGGGTAGGTGAGATATGCAGGGGTTGACGATGGGACGGCTTGCGAAGACGACCTCATCGACAGACGGATTAAATGCGGATCTATACTAGTGCGGCGACGGATGACAATAAGTATGGTGTCTATGGGTAAAGCGAGCCCTGCGCGAGTGATGTAAATGAGTGGAAGTCAGTGTGTCGAACGAGAGGAACGACAACATTGAATGCAGTTTCTTGAGGTAAATGCAACAGAGTGTTCTCGATCATGTGGGAGGCTCGTGAAACATTTAGAGCTTGTTTTTGGCGATGTGACGAACAATGGTGAGAGTAGCCAAAAGTTCTGAAAGACGCCCCAAATAAGCCACTTTCCGAATAATTGTGCCAATGATACTCACCGACTAGCAAGCAGTTCCATCCTTCTTCAACGGTCAAAATTGCGGCACACTTGGAGCCAGTGATGGTTGCATCGTTGAAAGAGTAGTCGGCAATGACCTGTCCCGTGACTTCGTTCTTGCAAGTCCAGGTAGAAGTGCAGGGGTCAGGTGAGGCGGATGGAGACTGCGCCCAGGTGTAGCTCTGCGAATCAGAGGCAATGAACTTTCGAGCAGGTGAATATGCTCTGTGAATGAGTTAGCGAAGCAGTTCAACGTATAATTCGTGGCGAGAGAACTCACGGTGCGCCTCTGACACGTTTGAGATAGTTCTCAATAGGGATAGTCTGGCTACCGGCAAAGGTGATGGAGGCACTCTTGCTGTCGATACGTTGAGGAAGATCGATGATGCAGTCTGCGCAAGATCTAGCAGAGGAGCGAATTGCGACTCTGGCCGTAGATGAGGAAGAGGGAGCAATGGAGATGTGAATCCTGTCGTAGAGATCTGAGAATTCTGTGCGAGTAATGATGCCGGTGGCGTCCTCAAGGAAGAGTGGAAGACCGTATTGAGTGGACATGATTAATTATAAAGTGAAAAGGAATGAAAAGATATATGGATAGTAGAAGAAGGGAGATGTTGAGTACTGATGAGATTCTGCTGGAGGTGGCACGCCTGCTGAATTAAGTACTCTGGCGAGTGGATCCTATAGATAGGGACTGCTAAAGTTGAGAGACTGTGTTGAAGCTAAAGCTCGACAAAGGCTTTGAATCAGGGATGAGGAGGACGATTTTTAAATGCTAACCCCTGGAAAGGTGGCACCGACAGTCAGGGTTCCCTTTGTCAGCGACTCGCGACGCGGGCTCCATCTGTCCCGGTTGGGCTCTTGCCGGGTTTCGACTGTTTGACGCATGCGTTTGTTTACAAAGGCACGCGAGGGTTACGAGATGATCGCCATTGTGGGATGTGGTGGGATATTGAGTTGGAAGAGGCCGGATTTGGGAGTGGATATATTGGGAGAACCCAAGATAGCGGTGTGGCGAAAGGGACGAGAAGAGACACGAGGGAGGGGACTGTCAAACGTTTTGGAAGTTGATGGAGACCGCCATGATGGTGTGTGATGAGCGAGGAGATAAATGAGTTGTGTGACCGTCACATACTGTCACTGGTGTCACTGTGTGTCACTGGGTTGATGTCACTTACGATGAAATGCCCTGATATTATGTTGATTATTTATATCGCGAAAATGACGTAGAGTGCGGCGTGATTTGCGTGGGATAGTAGAATGTGCTGTCAAACATGAGCTGATCGCTTGGAAACGCTTA
>WSUA01000006.1:84530-135100 GCA_019633455.1 Tulasnella sp. 419
TGAATAATGCAATCTCGTCAGATGTCTAGCACTGCTATAAGGTGGCTGCGAAGATGTCTGCGATTCATAGTGGAGATTGTCATTTAGCCCATAGTTCAAACTATCGACACGCCAAAACGCACCAGTCCAACCCTCAATGCCCCAAACGACCGGATAGACGGACGCAAGATGCCCGAAGCATTACGGAGCATCTTGCTTCAAGTTTGTCGCTATCCAGTAGCTAAAATAGACTGACGCGTGTTGTCGGCACCTACCAAGGTAGTAACGGTGTGAAAAGACTTTTGGATTTGGCCCGAATTGCAACCATATATACGCTGCCGAGTTTATCTTATCTTCCCACATCCACAATATAGCGCAATTGCTTACACACAAGATCTCATCAGCGCAGCTGCTTACATATGAGTTTCATCTGCAAAACCACGCCCAATGCTATTTCAACATCCACTATATAGCGTAACTGCATACAGGTTGCATCCACAAAAATCACGCTAAATTCGAAACAAATGAACAGAGTCAGAAAGTCCTGACATATCTTGGATGGTATGGGTACAGTTGAGAATGTAGTGACACAGAAAACATGATTTTAGCCAAGTGAAAGAAATTCGTAATCTGTCGTTGGGCTACACCAGTAGCAAGAAAGAAACAACCAAATGTCCGTGTAAAGTTGTGAATGAGGTCATCGTCATCTACCACTTCCGCTAGTGCTACCGTTGTTCCGGCCGAATCTGCGAGTGTACCCTGTGCCAGATGCCGATTCGTGGGCCACGGCCACGGCACCTCCGCCACTATTCGGCCCGGCTTGCGACGAACTTGATGGGCCAGCTCCGCCGGCAGAATGAGGTAGATTGATTCCAGCTCTAGAGGTACTCGGTGCCGAAGGACCGCCAGCTGATCTATTAGTCAACACTTCCAACCTCCTTCGCGGTGTTGGAGCAACGGGTGATCTAATTATCGGCGCTGGACTCGGGCTTGGGCTTGGGACCGTCTCATCGTCCCCGTCATCCATCGCTACACTTGATCCTGAATCCATAGTCTGATCCGCATCATCTACCGAGAAGTAATCAAGATCCTGTCGAAAGATATTGCCACCGGTAGTCCCACCTTCATCTTCACTCTCACTATCCTCCACATCTTGTTCTCCTAGTCGAGATTCATCATATGGATCACCTGTCTCGCTGTTAAGGTCATCGTCGAGATCGCCTGGATTGTCCCCGCTTGCTCCTACTTCATCATCTCCAGCAAAGTCCCATACTTCCAAATAGGTATGATCCTGCCTGTTACTGGCAGCGACGCAGAACCTTCGATCAAAGACAACCTGCCAAACTCCAGTGATTCCCGTTAACAAATCGCGGGTAACGGAACCATCGCGGGTATCCCACATCTTCAAGGTACCATCACTACCGGATAGTACTTTGAACTCATCATGTTGGAAGCATGTGATGGCACCGGTGTGACCTGACAAGACGTGTTGAAGAGCACCAGTTGAAGGATCCCAGATTCGTAAAGTGGAATCGGCTGCTGCTGAGACGAGGGTTGTCGGAGAAAGGGAGAGTAGTCCGACCAGCGAAGTATGACCGGATAACAAGTGTAGGAGCGACCCATTCTTGAGAGACCAGATACGAACAGTTCCATCCATGGAACCGGAACAGGTCTGATTTCTCATATGATCGATAACAACGCTATACACTGTAAACCAGATAATGAGTAACGAGGCGCCAAAAAATCGCAATTCTCTGATACTCACCCTTTTGGCTGTGGCCTGTAAGTACAAACTTGCAATCCCCAGTTATCAGATCCCATACACGGACTGTGGTGTCGTAACTGCCAGAGACGACGGTCCTGCCATGAACTGCCAATGCTCTGACAGCATTATCATGTCCTGTGAGAGCCATGACATGATAAGGATTATCATTCACATCCTCATCTGCAGGGTCGCCTTGCTGAGTTTGGGCGCCAAAGCAGTGATACTCTGGATCTCCTGGAGCAGGTAACCTCCAGACTCTCAAGGTATGATCACGACTACCAGTCACAATCATGGTTTTCTTGGGCCACTTCTCCTTCTTATCCGATCCATCCTCCGCATCAACCCAAACCGGTCGCGCAATTGCGAGACATCGAACCGTGGATGTGTGGCCTCCGAATACATGCGTATTCTTACCAGTTTCAATATCCCAGATACGAACAGTCCGATCAGTGGATCCAGAAACGAGCATGTCATGATAGTAAGCTTTTGAAGGCGGCACTGCCGATGTAGGAGAATGTGCGGGAGTAAGGATCGGAGAAGGCGGTGGTTTTCGGCGGCGTGAGCAGACAGCGAGAGCCCAAACACCGCCTTCGTGACCAGGGAACGTACGAACAAGTTCCCCCGTAAAGGGCGAATACATGTGGATAGAGTGATCATCAGAAGCTGATATAATCCTGCGACGTGAGAAAAGGAGACAAGTGACGACACTTGTACCGTGAGCGGGGAACGTTAGGCGTCTCGGCACGTTGTGTTGCCAACGTTGGTAAGTGCTGTTTCGCGATTTGAACAGGAGTTTGTATGGATGTGGTAAAGAGAGATTCGGATAAAGGTGTGGTTGATCGTAGCGCTTAGCCCTCAGGGCCCATATTCGTTCGGCGAATGCAGTTTCGGAAGGACCACCATACCATGTTGAGGAGCGTCGGAGTTGTTCGCGCCAAACCCAGTGATCGGAATCTATGAGTGCTCTCCAGGAGCGAGAGACACGAGAAGCACTGAAAAGGGCTTTCGCGGGAAGATAAGAGAGGATTATGGAAGTGAGCTCTGGCGGAAGTAGAGTTAGGAAATCACGCGCAAGCGTTGGAGTGAGGACTGAATGTAGAGTTCGTAGGACTGGCAATGGACTGTGACGTAGGAGATTGAGGAGGACATGGGATTGAAGTTGGGGTGGCAAAGCGGAAAAGTGAGAGACGAGTCCAGGGAGCGACAGGAGAGTAGTGAGGGAGATGTCTGGCTGGAAGGGTGGTGTGGGAGCTGGAGGTGTCTGGCTCGGGGAAGAAGGCGGTGCCCATTTCGCAGGTGACGATGGAGAACCATGGGGCGATGGGAGAGGTGAAGGAGGTCCATTGGCAGCTCTTGAGTCTACGGGATGTGCACGCGCCTTCTTGCGAGGGGGTGGGCTCGCATAAGGCACAGCTGATAAAGAATCTATCGGCGGATTTCGTATCGACTCTACCGCAGGAGATTGCGCAGACTCGTGTCCACTTAGAGGACGTTTTGTGCGGAGATAATTGAATCGTTCCACTGCTTCTTGGAGTCCAACGAGATTGCTTTTGTCAGCACCAGCGTCAACTTGTTTCAGAATTGCCCAACCACGACCAGCGGGGAGTTCATCATTCCACTGAGTAGGAGCATTCTCAAGCATTGAAGTCCCATCGCTGAAGATTGCCTTGACGCCGTCGGGGAACTCGATTGGGAATTGTCTGAGATGCGGAGGTAATGGAGCCTTTAAGAGAGGATATTGCTTGGGATCAGTAGGCTCAGGTGGAGGTGGTAAAGGAGATAGAGGAATTGGAGCATAAGTAGTTGTCGTTACAGTCGTAGTGGTGACCCTACAAGGAGATACACATGAGTGCATGCTAATACAAAGTTGATTGGACTTACACAGTTGTGTGGGTTGCTGGTCCAAGAACGAGCTGGGGTTGTTGTTGAGATGCCATCTCTTACAATGGATCTCGTCGTGATGTAAATGGTGGTGGGAACGGACAAGCCCACAGGCTCGAGGCAAGGAGTGATGGGAGATCAAGATGGCAGACAGGGGGATAAACGGTTGATGGTGAAAGGCAACCAAACAGCGTCACTGTGACAGTCTCATTTACAACTCCGATTAAACTATGTTGGTTCCTGACATAATCCCCGTTCGACTTGATCAATAGTCGCCATCCAACAGTTTCAAAAGGCGCTCACATAGTCCATATCCACTACTAGCGCTGGATTAGAATTTTTAGCTTTTTACGTTACTTGGCGCCTTATCAAACTCACATGGATTATTGTATTCTTCTCTCCCTTCAAGGAACGGGTACCTCGCCGAACTCATGACGTCTCGAGGCCGTATTTATCTTATTCCAGGATCAGTTAATAGTCAACCCCTGGTCGCTGGTCCGGATTACCCGGTTTGAAAGGCTGCTGTCAATACCTGTGATTTACACTCCGGGTAACTTCAAGCCGGTCAACGTCAACTGGCAACGTGGATTTCCTGCACTTCGGCAACCGGTTCCCTTTCACTCCAAGATAGCTATGAGAGAGGATACTTGTGCCGGTATTGAGTGGACTGAGGCAAGCACAGAGTGCATACTAAGCCCCACACTAAATCACGTTGTCTTCCTGCTCCACGCCCAGGTTCCAGCCGTACATTCAGAATTAAACTCGAACGTAATGGCATAATTCATCGGCTTCAAGCTCTAGATTAAGCGTCGAGTCTAGGAAGAGGCTATATCTTTATACCTTGGTGCATAAAGTAACGGCTGATCCACTTACATCGGGACTCATACCACCCCCACCGACCGGCGGTCCGGCTGATATCAGATCCTCGGAGATCTAGGACTCATCAAAACCACATATCAATACGTCTTAATCGCCACCGAGTATTGACATCTTCCCACAATGTCCCAGGTCGCCTCCGTCCTTAAATGCTGCCCTCTTCGGACCACTATAGATCAAACCCCACTTCCACATCCCACAGACCTACAGCGTCTTGTCATGTCTCTTGAGTTACTGATCATCTATTACTTAGCTTCTGCACATGGACAATCACCATTCATTATGCTTCATTATTCGGGGTTGGACCAGTGTTGTCCCAGGGCAGAGGGATTGCACTTCAGTCCATCTTGTCAAGGATTTCTGGAGTCCAAGTTCTTCTCTGCAGCAATTATCCTCAAGCACTCGCATCAACAAATTCCATTCTCGGGCTAAGCTGGTATGATATGGATTTCTATGTTTCCTAATGGCGGCACTTGGACCTTCTGACCCGACCGACCTAGCGACTCTTTGATAGAATCAAATTCTTGACTAACACCCATTGACTGAAGCAGTGGTGTGAGGTATACGAGTACAAGGTGGGTTCAGCCTTTCATGAATCGGAACCATGTGACACTGACTGAGATCTAGGCAATCACCAGAAACTAGCATATGGTTGCGGCACTTGCATAACACCAGCCACGTGAATACATAGGTCCAACTTCTATCTATAATATTCTTTCTATGATATTTTACTAGGACAAGCGGCACACAGGTCAATGATATGAATCACGTGCGTTTCTACTTCATTCTCGAGAAAGTTGATTGACACTATGGATATGTTACTGATTCTACTTCACAGCTATCACTTACCAATAGGGGTTAACATTGACAAGGCAGATTCCTTCGGCGTCCCTGTTCATAACTCCTTCCCTCTCAACCGCCCGGCCATACAAGGCTGTGACATTGTTATGCACATCTTTCGTCGACCATCCAGCTAGGTTACCTCCGCCGATGGTGGAAACAATTGGACTTGGTCCCGACAGGCTATGGAACTCTATATTCCACCTAACAGTCGCTTACACCCGGAATATCGCCTGTAGGCGCCGCAATCATCACGATGACCGGCCAACGTTCACTCGATCAAGTTACATTGAATTGAAACTCACTGCCGGTTCATGGCGTCTATCGATTCCCATTCTCCTATTGTCGGCTGATCTGCACAATTCTCGGCTCGGCTCTGTCCGTGATGATCGCCCACACTCTGACCCGGTTTCATCTTCAGGTCCTTAAGATTCAACTTGGCGAATTCATATATCGCCGGATAAAAGTGCCTGGTACTCACTCAGCAAGAACTCACAATTGTGTTAGGACGAGATGGTGATGCCTCAGGCACGTTCTTTGTCTGACCCTACTTCTATGAGCATCTCACGGGAATTGATGGTACTTATTTGGGCATCGAAGGCATTGAAACGCTGACCATGTAGGAACGTACTCGGGTGGCCGGATGTTGTAAAGATGCTTGGGTTTTTCTGATGCAGCCCAGGATTACATCTTATTGATGACTATACCAACAAGTATCAGGGGACTTGACTCGTGGGGAGAGAACAACGTGTGCCTGAAAATCCGGCGACTGCCAGAGCAATTCGGTCCCTATGCGCAAATCGAACATATTGGGACCCAGGGCGTCTACGTTTTTTCATTCAGCCGCCGGAATTCTGATTGTGGCTGCAGTCTCATAAGAACAGAAGATCTTCAGCTTGGTGCGCTCTATATCTCAATAGAGTCGCAATTGTCGGATCTATAACCTGACTTCTTGGAGTTCTAGCGCTACACCGGGTCGTCCATTGGTGCGATATCGGATTCAATGTCAAACATTGCGTCCTTGATAAGGCCTTGGACTTTGAGATAGCGTATTGTACATGCCGTCTATCACTAGCGCTTGTTGATAGTGCTCCTGACCGCATCTTCATTCTTGGCGGTTCATCACGGCTCGATTCGGTTCTAAGATTAGAGACCCATGTTATTCAAAGGTTATCAGAAAGGATCAGCTGCTGCATCATGCACAAAGCAAATCCAAAAGACATCCTGTGAGTGACATGGTTTGACAGCTCGTCTGCGCTTCCGAAATCCGAAGTGCCGCTAAGTAATCTAGTTTCGGCCTTGTGGCTGTCACAATTCTAATTATTTAAGGGATCACCGTCCCGATTTCACTAATCGAGCTTGCGTTTTCAAAGCTATACGCCGATCTTTGTCTAATAATGAGCTAAAAAGAATATCATTTTTAATGAACAGTTGACTTAATGTTGTACCTTGCAGGTACAAGGGTCGTGGACAGTTTTGTTTCGGTTCTAGTTAACCCCCGGTTTAGCTGCTTAAGGTACTGAGGTATTCGGATATATAGATGATTAAGAGCCTGAGTAATGCCTAATGGAAGACGGAGTCTCATGCCGTTATGGAAGTTACAGGTCCCAGAAACGATCGACGATCCTGGCACAACCCCAAACAGTTTATCCCATTTCCTAGTTTGGGTTCTTCGCGTGTTAAGACGATCACACAACTTCCGAGCGTTAGCGCTGCAATTCGGCGAAGCTGTATGAGCACCCTTGATCGGGCAGCGTTGAAAGTCCGCAGCTGTATTTGCACCGAACGGTTAGACAAACAAGGGCGGGAGTGTGCAGCCTCATTCGATCCTTGTCAAACCCAAATCCTTGGACAATCTTAGCTCTCGCACTTACTCTTGTTCGCTCTGTGAGAAAGCGAGTACGGCCAGGCACGAACTGGAAATCATCCTACTTATACTCCTTACTGTATCAATAATGTGAGTGGTCAAGGCCCCCCTTCCCAATTCTTTTAATACCCTGTTTTTATCATATCTCGGGAATGGCTTCTGCAACCACAGAATCTCCTAGCTTATTCACTTCTATTGGGCCATTACAACTTGATCTCTTTGGCACTGATCACTCTCTACAATCATTAGCTCTTCCACATACAGGGTTCATGACCACTCCCCCCATTCAAGGCAATGCCTTTCCTTATTTCCTTCAACCTCCACCACCGGGAACAATTGACCCAGCTCTTGCCGTAGCTCTATACCAGGCACAACAGCAACAAGCTGCGGCACAACAACAGTTTGCCGGACTCTTTCCACCTCCTCATCATCCAACGCCTGCTTCCGAGGCCTCGGCTGATAGTCCAGACCCCTCTTCATCCAAGTCAAAGAGGCCTGCCACTACAAAAGATGGCAGTGGCTCAAGGAAGAAGTCCAAAAAGGATGAGGAAATCGATGAGGATGACGACGACAGAGACGAGAAGGAGAGCAAGCCAAAGTCAACTAGAGGATCAAGGTTGGTTGACACATAGTTCGTTTGTAATATGCCACATCATTCTGATCACCGGTTTCTCAGAGCCTGCACTGTCTGTCGACGACTCAAGGTGATTATCATTTGCCACCTCTAGCTGACAGCGCTGATTAATACTCGGTCAAAGATGAAATGTGTCGGGGCTGAACATGGTCCACCATGCAAGCGCTGCGAAGCGGGAAAACACGAGGTATGCCAATCGATTGTCACAGTTGATATGTCACATTAATACGACTCTATAACTACAGTGTGTCTTTGAGGAGAGTAACCGGGGCAAGCGCTCGACCAAGTATGTCTTGTTTTTCATCCCCCTTCATTTTCTGGGCAAAACCACTCACGTGACGGGAATTACAGGAAGTCCGAAGCTTTAGCCGAGCGGGTCCGCGGACTTGAGAGTCAACTCGGGGCTATCGTCAAGTCCATAGGCAAAGGCGCATTCGATGCAATTCTAGAGCGAACAGATTCTCGGTCACCTTCACCTAGTGCTGAGGGGAATCAACGCATCAACCCACTCTCTCCATCACCTTCAAGACAAACTCCGGAGATGTCGGCGTCTGGCAGCGGCACTCAGGTCCCAGCACGCGGCACTTTCCGGAGCTCGAGCAGTGCCAGTCAGCGAAATCAACCACCTTCGGGTTCTCTCGGTGCGCATCGGCAGCTTAGCACTCCTCGTCCACCCAGCCCTACCGTGCAAGGACTTCCTGATAATGCATTAAATCCTCTGGGATTGCTCGCAGAAGCTAGCCTAGCTAAGAGCCAAACCATGGGATCCAAGCAGGAAGAGGTCCTTCCCCGAGTAAGCGACCCAATCGAGACTGACCCACCTCAGAGCGTTGGGCTGGCAAACGCTAGCTATTTCAAACCTGGTAAGTCTTGGATAAATTCAACTGTGTAAGGATGCTCATTCGTGGTTTTAAAGGTCCAATGACCATATTACCCTTAAGAAGGCTTTTCATTGAAAAGCAGATACAACCGGAAATGTTAACCTTTGTTACACCTAAAGAAGTTATCGACTTATTTAAAATGTGAGTGAATCCGGTCCTATGGTCTTGACTAGCATACTGACATTTACTCCCAGATATTTTGATTTTATGAATGTGAGCGCCTCGGAACCGCCAGTTGTTCGCTTTGACTGATAGTCTTTCTATTCTCTAGCCACATTGTTCATTATTGGACCCCAATTGGCACACACCTTCATTCGTCTGCAGCCGCAGTCCTTTCCTCCTAACAGCCAGTACGTGGAGTTCCATCAAAGCGTGATTCGTATCGCCTATGCTCACTCTTCTCTCGCATAGTCTGCGCCGTCTCATCCAAATTCTATTCCGCACGCTCGGAACTTCATCAAAAGCTGAATAAGATTGTGAAGAAACTTGCATTCAGCGTAGCGGAAGCTGGTTATAAAAGTACCGAGGTATGAAACTATTAGCATCTGTGTAGACCCGGATAATCATATTTCTTCGGCAGGTTGTTCAAGCTTACCTGCTACTCACATTGTGGGGTATCGGTCCAGTCGAACGATTCGAATTCGACAGGACATGGATCCTCTTGGGAATGGCCATTCGAACCGCTACCGATTTGAACCTGCATCGAAAGAGCGAATACGCCGCCGAGAACACCCCTGAGGGTAAGACGCGGAATTTGGAAATCCGGAACAGGGAACGAACGTGGTTGTAAGTCTTTGCCGTTAATTTGCTTCCACAGGGGTCAAGTCAAACATTTCCTCGATACAAAATAGATTATGCTACGCCCTTGATCGCAGTCTGTCCTCGCAGATGGGCAAGCCACATACCGTGAAAGAAGAGTAAGCCCGATCATACCTTTTTCATCTATTCGGTCTAAGATTTCTGTTCTGTCAGCTATATTATTCGCAACGCAGGCTCACAATGGTGGCGACACCCTGATGCATTGCCGTTTGACGTTGGTCTGGCTGCTTACGTGGTGAGTACTACGAATCACGGGTTCCTAGTTCATGAGCTTACCAAATCGTTGTGCATAGGAAATTCAACGCATCCTATCTCGAGGGTTGGACTTCCTATACTCTGGTGTCGAGAACCCTTCAGCTCTCCAACAGGACTGTGACTACTTGATGATCACCAAGACCCTGGAAGCCCAACTACTTTCTTGGGCAAATGAGTGGGAGTTCCATAGAAGGTAAGTCTTTTCCACCATCATTACAATCACATCACGCTCATTTGTATATATAGGGATATGAGTGCCCAGACTGAAGGCATCTACGATAGAAATCTAGAATACCGAAATCTGGTTTCTCAGTTTTATCTCAATTACGCTTTCTTGGTGGTCAATTCCTTCGGACTGCAAAATGCATTAGAGCGGTCTCAGGTTGACATTCCTTATTTCTTTGGACGATGTCATTCGGCAGCAAGCACGGTTGCAAAGATTGTCAAGGACAGTCTTGGACCAAAGGGCTACCTGCGCTATAGCCCCGATTCTCACTTTGTATTCACGAGCTACGCTGTTCTGACCCTGCTGAAGGTGAGTACTTCTCAACTGCTTTGCTATACAACATCTAACTATGATTCTTGCAGTTGATACGACCCGAGTTCAAACCTTATATGGAGAGTGAGAAAGCCACTATGGATCTCGTGAATGAGATGGCAGACCTATTGGAGGATGTTGCTGCAAATCCATATCACACACCAGGTATGATTTGCGCGACTTTCTTCGATGAAATCTTACTGATAAGCACGTCATATAGCTTTGTATAGCTCGTTCCTTAGAGCCCTCGTAACCGCCAAAGTTGAATCGAGCCATCCCACATCACCGCGCATCTCATCTCATGGCTCAGATATTGCTATGGTCGATGCCCACTACAAGGCGCCGGCTGAGGGCACAAGCTCCAAACCAGTGAGCCAGGCTGGAAGCAGTCATCGTGGTTCTTCTCCGCACCGTGAGATGCCTCTGAACATGGCAAACGAGTATCTCGGAGAGATGGGACCAATGACGGTTCAGGATATGTCCACATTCCCTCCGACTATGGGACCACCAACGGCCGATGCCAATGATATGGGCATGTTCAATATGGACCATTTCTTGGCAAACGGGTTCTGGGATAATGTTTTGATACCAGGTTCGTTGCATGTGAGACAATATTGTTGAACAAGTCTAATTTCTACATAGGATACTCGCATTCTTTCGATGGTCTCTCAGGCGGCTTCGTATACGGTCCGGGCGGCAGCGGTTTCATAACGCCCAAATTTGCAACACCTGTGGCGTCCGGGGCCAACTCTCCGCATCAACCCGGAATGGCACCTCCACTGACACCTGGCAGTCTGAACGCCGCGTTCGGCAAAGTATGAAGGGCGGGGTGCCGTGGCATATTTTTGTCACTACTCGGAACATTGGGTCTTCTACTGCGGAATGGTTGCTACTGTGGCCGCATTGTTTCCTTAGTTTTTTTATCTTCCCTGCAGTGTGCGAATTCTTGGCTTATGACGGTTAGAGTGTCAATGCATGTAATGTTTTGTTATGTAAGTTACGCACGGACCGAAGAAGGGTCCCGAGCCCATAAAGCCCAACGAAAATTTCAATTGAATGCTTCTCTTCGTGCGGCATCCTGCCTCTGTACCAGTTTCCCAATGTTGCTCGCTGAGGTCTATTTTCAGTACCTTCGTTGAGTGTCAAGGCAGGATAAGAGGAAGAGAGAGCATCTTAGTACCCTAATGTCTTCTTGTTTTCTCTTCAGGAAAAAGAGACGGGTCGGTAGCTCAGACATACAATTGTACATACGGATAACAGATGTATAGGCTTTCATGATGATACAATGACACTTTTCCGTGGATCGATATGGAAGGAATGATCGGTGGCGATGAGACCGATAGCGTTGCTTGTCGAAAGTCTACAGCAGAATAACGACTTGCACCGAGAAATATCCAACGAAGATAGCATTTGTCTCCTTAGCGATGGCATGAAGATCCCCTGAGTCTTTTTGTGGAACAATCAGCAGGAGGGCACGTCTTTGCCCTATTTTTCTCGCGGTTCTTGACCTGATAGACGCCAAAAGAATGTTAGGTGCACAGCCTATTACGAACATGATAGGTTCTCTTTGATCCAACCATTTGCTTAAGCGTGGGCTCCAACCTCTTCTACACACTCCCTCTCCTTTTTCCCCTACCTTCTCTCCTCTCTTTTCGCCGCTATGGCGTGCGTGTCTGTGCCAACGGAGACTAGGTACCGCACAGATGTGGTGACTGTTCCTGCTGATGGGGGGAGCACCATCTCCCGTTCAACAATCACCGCAGAACCAACGGCAATCACATCTGTAAAGACAGTTTGCGCGCAATCAGACTCAGTCACTAGCTGTAGCGAGGATGTTATCATTACAAATATCCCAGGTAGCCATTTTTTGGTCAACATTTCAACATTGATCACTTATGTTTTTCTGTCTTTCATAGGTGACCCGATTGTCACAGACATTGTTATACCAATCTCTTCATTCTCTGTCAGCACGAATTTGGTACCGACGTTGACGTTGTATTCGACGTCGTGTGGGGAGACTTCAACTAGTCGTCGACCAGAGGATCCGGATACCACAACAACAACTTCTACCACACCAAGACAAGATGACCCACAGCCAACATCTACCACAACTCCACCCCCAGTAGATCGACCGACTACTTCCTCAGAAGAGATTATTCTCGGTACACCCACCGTAGTCACCTCCTTGGTTTATGTCACCCTTCCCAATGGATCTGTCACAATGACCACATCCGTTGGCCTCACAACACCCACTTTGTCTCGACCGGATGCGTCCAAAGACAATAGCGGGTCTTCCAGTATAGGCATGATAATAGGGGCAGCGGTCGGTGGATTTGTCGGTTTCTCTGTGCTTGTCGGATTATTGTGGCTACTATGGAAGCGACGAAGTTCCAGGTGGGATGACATATTTGACAAGGAGTTTGAAGAGGAGGAAGATGAAGTTCGCAGGCGACGCAGCATGAATCTTCTTGACAATGAGCCAAAACCGTATCAGGTATGGTGTTTCATCTTTCGGTCTTCGCTCCCTAGGCTCACTGTTTGTCCTTTTCCCTTGAACAGTATGGTATTGTTGGTACACATATACCTCCATCGCATGCTGCAGGAAGCGTTCATTCGCGTTCCACATCCCACACGGGGCTCCTAACTCATCGCACTGGACATTCAGCTGAAATGCTCCCCCACCTTCCTCCTATGGCTCATTCTTCAAACACGTCGTCTGATTTCAATCTTCCCCCTTCACAAACCTATCCACCGCCCCAGCATAAGTCACCAGTTGATGGTCGACGTCCTCCATCTGCTGGTGCTATATCGACGCATGCCCCTAGCGCTTCCTTTGCCTCTCATCAATCGGGTACATCATCTCTTCAAGTGCCAGGAGCAAATTCTCCACCTCCTGACGAAATGGGAAAACGGTTATCAGGATCGCATTCGGCGACCACCTCACCAGTTTCTCCGTTTAGTGACCAGTCAGTAGGCCCCTCATTCGCTGGACATTGGAACCAGCAATCCCAAAACCAGGGTTTCGCTTCGGGAGCTGGCCCCTCGTCCCCTCCGCGAGGCATGATGGCACCCACACCTCCAGGCCCTTCGTATAACTCTGTCCTGATACCTCCACGAGACAAGTCCGTCGATAGGGGTGAACAGCGCAGACGGCCTGTCTCTTCAGAGATAGCGCCACCGCCATATTCACTGTCTCCTACCTCCGACGTCAAACCTACATCACCATCACTATCTGACACGCCGTTGGTGCCTCTTGGCAATAGCGCGCGACTGGGTCTGACTAACCCTGATCTACTGGATAGCAGTCCACCGACATCACCTGATTTACGCAGACGACGGTAGTGTCCCTTCAAAACCAGAACCATAGTATCATGTTTTCATGAGTTCATGGTACACTGGTCTGTTGCCAAGCAGTCCTGTGGCGATCTGTATACTTGGTTACTTGCATGCTTTATAGCACCCAAAATTTTCATTCTATCCCCTCCCCCAAACTATTTCAATTCGTCATTACTTCATCAATTGGACTTTGCTACTGAACCTTTAGTATCATCTTTCATTTCGTCTCTTTCACTCATTGGATTTCTCTGCCATACCTCAGGTAGTATGCTCTACAACTTATTGGATTCTTCATTCGTTTATATGGACATTTTGATCTTACCCTATCAGTAGCTTAGTCTCTCCTCGACGTTCGACTTTTCAACTCGGCTCTAGTTCTCATGGACTATCTTGCACTGTGCTGTTTCACTTTCGCTGTCGTTACGATCGTCATGTCTTACTTTGGATTTTTTTTTGTCCATTCTCGGGTCCTCAATTCGTTTATATTGCGTTGTAGGTACTTCTAGGAACAACGTGGTCTGCTGGCCCCGAACTGGGTTCCCTTGCAGCTATTTGAGTGTTGTTTTGGTGTTTTTGAGACGTAGATAAACAACTTGTTTCATTGTCTTGAGGTCATTGATATCTGTCATACTAACCTATTATTGCTCATCTAATATCCGTCTTGGATCTTCTGCAATGATGAATCCATGGCGTACATCTTCAATGCTTCTACTGACATGTCGAAGGGCATCAATTGCGCACTCAAGAATACCAACTCAAACTGCTAAAATTTCGACAGCAGGGAAACAACGCCGCGTAACAGATGATTTAATTCAGACAATCTCATCCACTCAGCCCAGATTTTCTTTATCGAGCGAAAGCGTAACTATTATCAAGGAGCCTAAAGTGTTTTACGATACCCTTATTGTAGGTCACCACCCCAGATCTAGGAGCTTAATTGACACTTTCTTCCTATGATAGAGTATGATCAAGCGAGCCCGTAGAAACATATCTCTTTCTTCACTATATATCGGAACAGAGGAAAAGGAACTGGTCCGTTCGTTTCCCGGTATCACCTCGTAATGTATCCATATTCACATTCTTTTAGGTTCAATCACTTCATAACGCACTAGCCAGTAACCCAAACCTTACTGTCAATCTCCATTTGGACATGATGCGTTCCACACGTCCGGAAAATCCTTCAACAGCAGAGTTCTTATTGCCATTAATCAAGTCGTTCGGTGACCAGAGGGTGAAAGTTCACCTTTTCAAGACTCCCAAACTAAAAGGCCTAATGCGGAGAGTAGTACCAAGGAGGTTTGACGAAGGCTGGGGAACATGGCATGCCAAAATATATGCTATCGACGATGAAGTTATTATAAGCGGGTAGGTACGTTCGTCCATATCTCTGCTCCACTCAGATTGCTAAATTTTCACAATAGAGCAAACTTGAATTCGTCCTACTTTACCAACCGACAAGATCGTTACCTACATTTTGACTCTCAGCCGACACTAACCCGATATCTTCGGGATTTCCTTGGTGTAATGGTCCCTTTCACTCATAGACTTGTTCCAACGGAAGGGGTAGAATCTGGGGAGGATAGTTACCGCGCTCAGTGGATTAACACGCAAGCTGGCCCGACAAATTACGAGAGTCAAGCAGCTCAAGCACTGTCTCAACTCCAGCAACGATATCTAGAAGAGTTCAGCCAAGGATCACAGGATTCATTGTCAAGCTCCTCTGATACGGCGATGTTTCCTATCATCCAAGGAGGTGCTCTTGGCATTAGAGAGGAAGAACGAACTATTGCTACCTTGTTTGACGTACTTTCACGTCATTCAGAGCATGTTCCAGTATCGGTGGACCTCACAAGTGGATACTTTGGTCTCTATGCTCCATACAAGGATATGATCCTTGCTTCACCGGAAAATATGCATTGGAATATCGTTGCAGCTAGCCCTAAAGTTAGTGAACTTGCATTATGAGTGTGATTTGATTTATCTGATATCACTTATTTGTTCTTATAGGCCAACGGTTTTTATGGGTCTAAAGGTCTTTCGGGACGGATACCGGAAGCCTATACTTGGCTGGAGCGCAGCTTCTGGAAAGCTGCTCAACGTGTTTCTAAACAGTCAGGGACTGATTCTCGCATCCAGTTAACGGAATGGGCGAAAGAAGGTTGGACGTATCATGCAAAAGGTAGGCCCTCTGTGGTAGATTTCTTGATATACTCTATAATCTCATCGAGCTCACCCCTAATGCGCATTAGGTATTTGGGTGCAACTGGGAGATGACAAGGTTCAACACGTGAATCGGCCACTACCAACTATCTCGCTCTTTGGTTCAACCAATCTTAACTCGAGATCAGCGAATCTTGATACCGAGCTTTCATTCTTAATGATAACGAAAGCCAATCGATTGGCCACGGAACTTGGTGAAGAGTTGAAGGGGATTAAAACGAATTCTCAGGTGGTGGATCACATGACGTGGGCTTTACCGGAGAGGAGAGTTAGATCATCCACCATGGCGATGGCGAAGATCGTCAGTGGAATGCTCTAAGTTAATACATTTTATAGATTCATGGCAGCTGCCGATGCCATCATGCGTAGCTCAACCAACTGTATTCACCTAGCCCATGTCCTTTAATCACCTCATGACACCCTCTTTAAATCAATCCCTGAAGTTGGTGCTCGGCGAGCTTTGTCCTCCGGCGCCAATGAGACGCACCATTCCAACTACTTGTATATTCCAAACAATATGTTCCACCAAGTCCGTCGTTTTCCCTTGAGAACGTTCTGGTAGCCTAGAAGGAGCCGATCATAATGCTCGGGCATAGACGCTGGTTTGGTTGTGCGTTCTTTTAATGCATACTATAAAGTATAAAGTGGTTTCAGTATCAACAGTCCAACAACATGAGAGACAAGAAATGACGTACCTTATGCATCAAACGATTGTCCTTGAGAGCGCGCACGGCCGCGACTGTTTTAGGAGATAGTTCGGCAGATGTTTGACTGGAGGCTACATAGTCCAAGAGTTCTTTGAATTGTAATGTTGGACGAGCAGGATCATGTGGCCATGACTGTGCTACGCGATGAAGTGCCTGTTGTGCACGAGACATGATGAAGTAGACGGCAAATTAATGGTTCAGAATTTTGACCATAACACGTGTAGAACGTGAGAATTTTTGTCGGTACGCCCCAATAGGAAATTCTGGCTGCACATATCACAACAAGAAAGTTAATGCGCTACTACATTGAGAAAGCTCCCTTTCATCCCCCAAATCCCATACCAAAATGATGCAATTACTCTACCTAATACTGTGAGTAACATCATGTACATCATGCTAGCACACTTGGCGAGAAAGCCAACAGTCAGCCTTACCCGATTTTGCCGGGGAGACGGGTGACGGGTGAGAAGTGCGAAGCCGCGCCGCAATGGCCAGAAGCGCGTGTCAGTCATGAATCAAACAAGAGGTAAAAGTCTTCACTCATTGCTATCCCATCATTAATGTCGTCCCCTTCGCAAGCCGACCTGCCTCTCGTACCTGGGTGGGCATTTCCGGCATTTGAGTTCATCAGCGTCCTTCTGCTTGCTCTACCCCTTGGACGATGGCTATCCCTTTTGGTCATAGCACTTCAAACAGGCTTTGCTGGATTCCTTATTACATCCTACCGAGCTGAGCTCCCTTCCCAAGCATACCTTATCCCCTGCCTCCTTACCCTCAAGATTTTCTCGTTGGTAGCGTGGACTGTGTTTGCCGACTTGAAGTGGGAAGTCAAGAAAACAGAAATTACTTTCGACGAGCAAGGAAAAGAAGTAATAGCTGTTGGTGCCTTCCCTGGGAGCCTGTCGTTCCCCCGTCGGATGCTCTGGGCTTGGTGGAGTGCAGTTTTTAACCTGCGAGGTATCGGTTACACCAACATCGTGAAGGGCGTTCCCCCTCTTCCAAGAGAGCTAATTGGTGCAGATAAACGCTGGAAATATGTCGTTTCACGACTCAAAACTGTCTTTTGGTTCTACCTCCTCGTAGATCTTGCTTCGACATGGATGCACCATGTCAATCCTGCCCCATTCCAAACCTCAGGCCCAAACCATATATCAGTAGTGCACGAGTCCCAGACTTCGTTCCAGAAGTCGATGAACGTGTTGATGTATGGATTGCTTCAGGCATATGGTATGGCAATGTGGCACACAATATTCTCCGTTCTCTTGGTTGCGTTGGGAGTCGCCAATCCTGAAGACTTTCCACGCATGCTCGGGAGTGTCCGATCCTCATATACAGTCAGAAAGTTCTGGGGGTGGGTGTTTTGTAACTGCTCAGTTTCAACGAGACTGACAATTTTTGTAGGGAGACCTGGCATCAACTCCTCCGTCAACCTGTCTCTCGATGGGGCAAATGGATCGCTCAGAAGCTTAATTTCAAATCTGGGACGAACGCGTCATCGTATACACAGCTTTACGTGGCGTTTGTCATGTCTGGGGTGATTCACAGCCTGGGTGACCGGATGATGATTGGTAAATCTGGTATGGGTTCCAGTATGCCTTTCTTCTTACAGCAAGCCGTCGCGATTACACTAGAGGATTTTGTAATCTGGCTTGGACGGCGCACGTTCGGCACACCGTATTGGGCACGTTGGGTTGGATATATCTGGGTTATTTGCTGGTTCCGCTGGTCATTGCCAGGCTGGTACGATGTTATGTTGGGTGCAGGCATGGGTACCGAAGACAGCGCACCCTTATCTATTTGGACCCCTATGTGGAAGTTGGTAAAGAGCTCTTAGGCATAAATCATTTAATTGCTTACAAGATCCGAACCGCACCTCGCTCCGACTGGGAAGGAGTTGATATACCTGGCCTGTCCTGGCCACAATAAATAGTTCGCAGTGCTCGCTTACAGATGTATAAAACCCATGAAAATAGCAATCGATGATCCAGTTTTTCCACATCTCTTTTATGTCATGACTTTGGAGAAAATGAATTATCATCTATGACCATTACCTAAATAACGCTTCCTTCTCCTAATAATATACCCTCAACTAGCACTAATACCCTATCTCCAGATTACTTGCCGACGTCATTTCGTCATTGATTAGATGTGTGTTGAAGATAAGCAAGTGCGAATATAAATTGAAACACTCATCGATGGTTTCAGTGGACCCGGCTGACCAAGTCGAGTGCAGTTCCACTGACCCACTCCACCCACTACACTCGACGACGGCTGTATGCCGTGCTACTAACTGCTAAGAATGTCAGTAAATTTTAAGTATACATACTTACAGCGGAGAAGAGAAACACAGTTTGAGCGGGTGGAAGATAGAAAAGAGGACAAGGATGGTGAGATCAGAAATCAGACCTTGCAGGATTTCTAGGAATTCTAGGTAGTCCCTGCGCAAATGTGGGACTTCAAATAATGTCCGAGTGACTCTCGCCATTGAACGGTAGTTGAACTATTCGAACAGCGAACGAATATTGTAGTTCTGTGTACTGAATTGTTTCAAGGGTTTAGCCCTGTTCGGTTTATAGCCGCTAAGTCCGCAATTGCGCTGATGACGTAGGTGTTCCCTCCTCTACTCCAGGAACGCCTGGGTATCACCGTGTTTCTAGGAAGCAAAATGTGTTATTGGCTATACATTGATGGATACTAGGGTGTCTGGAAGCTAGCGCTGTAGATCATTGGCAAGTTGTCCGCGTGGCATACCATCGACCCCCCCAACCGGAAGGAAATCGCAGGCTCAGTCAGGCCTTGACTATGTTATCGGTTGTCGAGCCAAACTTTTATAGTCTCGAGACGGGAGCAATGTCGATAGTTGGAAGTAAATGTAGACAATCAAATGATCGCTTGTTTCTCATTTTCGATGATGTATTCAGTGCCGTATTCTCAGCTATTTTTAGCGAGGGCTGGACGAAAATATCACATGCGCCATTGATCTCGCGTGTTTTCCGGCCATGACGTATGCATGCGTTTTGCACTTAAGAGGTGGATATCATGGGCAATCTGATGCTTTGCAACCCTCTCCTCCAAAGCCCCAGCCAGTTTCAATAGCTCTCCACCTCGATCATGTCGACTTCACAGCGCAGACAAGCTGCAAACGTAGATAAGCAGCCTCGAGGGGGGTTCGCTTCTGGCTTTAGCTTTGGTACATGGCTGAGGTTACATATAGTGGACTTGATTACTATGGCAGCTATGGGTGGTACGTCTTTTAGAGTCAATAAATAAATTCCCTTCATCAACCACCATCTCGCCTGTTATGATAGCGCTCGGCCTAGGTATCTACGAGGCGGACCCTGCTCCTAAGAGAAACTTCCCCATCACGTTCTCGAACGGTCAAGTCGTTTATCCACAATACGCTTATCCACTACGAAAAAACATCGGTAAGTAACATCAGAATGTCACAATTGTCCGCTAATTAAGCCTTTGATCCAGTACCCATCTGGCTTTCGGCGCTGTTGTCATTCTTTATTCCTTTCTTATTCTTTGTGATCGCCCAGATCCGAAGACGGAGTGTCGCAGATCTACTGGATACCACCATGGGACTTCTTATGTCTTTAATCACAGCTGCCGTTTTCCAAGTGTTCTTGAAATGGCTGATCGGAGGGTTCAGGCCTCATTTTCTTGACGGTATGTGAAGCCAATCTCTTATGGTTCCACGTTGTAACATTTCTTTAGTCTGCAAGCCCAATGTACAAGGGGTTACGGGCACCGGCTTCCAACAGCTCTTTTACACTGCCGATGTTTGCACCGGTGATCGCAACAAAATCAACGATTCATTGGAAAGTTTCCCATCGGGCCATTCTACAGCAGCCTTCGCAGGCTTTGTGTACCTGTCACTATACTTTAGTGAGTCTACACATGCATAAGCATATCTGGAGAAGACTAACTTGCAGTCTAGACGCCCAACTGAAGGTCATGAGTGATCACAGACCAGCCTACTGGAAATTGATCTTTGTGTTCGCACCATTACTTGGTGCTACATTGATTGCCGGCAGCCTTACAATCGATCAATGCAAGTTCTACACTTTCCTCCCAACGTTTCGAAGTCACTAACATACTCCCTTATAGTCCACCACTACTACGATGTCATTATGGGAGCGATCATCGGAACCTCATGTGCGATTGTTGCATATCGTGCAACCTTTGCGGCATTGTTCGACTTCAGGTTTAACCATATCGTGCTCCCCCGCACGTATTCACTCTTCGCGAGGGGCTTGCCTGCTCAGAAGTTTGGTTACTCACCGTAAGTAACTAGCACAGTTGATATCTGCCATGAACAAGAACAAACCACGTTCTGTCTACAGGACCGAGTCAGGAGATCAATTACCCTTCACTCGGGAAGGCGGTTGGGGACAGTTTAATGGATTCACTGGAGCTCCTGGAGACGCTTCAGCTCTTGGCGCAGCCCCTGGAATCATGCAAGGCGGCCAAGGTTCTGCTCCGATGGGAATACGTGGTGGCAATGTGGTATGAAAATTACGAAATTTCATGAATATACCTAGTCCTATATACTGCTGTAATGATAACCCTGCTTGCCAAGGTCTATGTTCAACCCATCCGTGTTTTCTTTTTGCCAAGTGGGTAGTCAATTTCGTGGAAGAAGTCGAATCGGAACTTCGGGACCGGATATTCGATTTGCTCTAGGTTCTGCTCAAGTCAACTGAGGTCGTGTCGAACTGTCTCGGGTCCACTGCTAAGGATGCGCTTACAGTATCATTCTATCACATCTCTCAGTGTGTTGATGTCCCTTCAAAATAGCGATGCTGGAGGTCTCAGACACCCGATCGATGCTTGTCAGACTTACATGTCATATCGAAGGCTTTCAATCCGTCTCGCTTACTCCCCATCTTCCTTGTCTTCGTGTACCCCAAAGCGAATAAAGATAAAGATACTAAGGAAGCGGAGCGCTCTCAGGTAGTATGTACATTGAGCAACATTAACAATTTACATTACATTACTTCAACGTGTTAGTGAGTCTCATTATCCCTTCGCTAGCTTTCCAAATTAACAAGCACCGATTCCTGGATTTTGAGCCCGTCTTTTCTGCCTAATCTCTGTCTAGCTGTTATTATCAGGACGTCGAATCGTTTCTCGTAGATTTAATAATTGCAGCTGAAAATGCACCTACGGAGGACAGCCGTTCATTCATTTAGAGTACCTCTGAGGGCATTTGTAGCTTTCAGCACCAACATTGGATGGACTTAATATAGTATTGAATTGAAAAATCATCGCAGTGCATCGAAGACGGCCACCTGCCCATAGAAGCCAGATGGTGCCGCTTAGATTCGGTCGCTTGCAGTATTCAATCAACGATGCACTAACCAGGCAAGGTGCAAGCTGATTTGCTGGTTCGGCCCGGCCCGGGCGGCGATCACGGTTGTACTGAACCGTGTGAAAGTAGAAATCTAAAAAGATGTTGGCCTTTGATCTGTAAGGACGCTACCGCTACCTCACTTCCTTTATCTATGGAATTTCCAGATTCCCCTCAAAGCGAGCAAGGATCTTCAGACTATTCCTCCAATGCTTTGCAGAACTCTCAATTACCACTTCTTGACACCTATGACTTCGGAGACCCTGATGATAGCGGCCATGCATCGTCGCACACTCTATCATCCGAAGCATCAGATGCCCAAGAGCACTGCACCCATCTGACGGAGCTTCTCTCTCGCGCAGACAGTAACTCTCGATATACCGCCAAATATAAGTCCCTTGTCACATGGGCCGCAAATATGAGTAGTTTCAACCGCCCGTCAATAAGCAGTAACCGCCCGGCGAAGCGCAGAAAAGTTCGTAATTCATCATATATCTTCATATGCTCGTAATTTTTAAATACTTGAGTGAAGGTTCTTATACCCGAATGCGATCTATGTCAAGCGCCACTACACCGACCTTTTGTCTGCCTGCTGTGCAATTACTCTGGTTGTTGGAAGGGACAACACATGATAACTCACTTGGAACAACAGCAACACAGATTCTGTGAGTAATCTAGAATCACTCTTAACCATTCTCTGGCGATTTTTATACAGGCGATAATCAGGTGTCGATGTTAGATCGGGATCGGTGTTTTGTACCAGCTGTGACGACTTCATCTACAATTCCGCTTTTGAAAGGGTTCGCGCTGCAGCCGATCTACAGGCAGAGGAAAATGGAGCTAGGTTTCAAGGTGAGTCGAACCGATATTATCTGTGATGCAGGTTTCATAAACATTTTGTCAGAATCCAAGAGCAAAAATGTGCGTAAGTCGTTCGAACCATGGACTCCAAGCGCCACAGAAACAAATCTGCTTCAAAAAAGCACCAACGTACTTTGTCAAGGTACATACGCACACTATTCTCAAGTTTCTCATGTCAGTGCTAAGACCAGCCATCAGAACGTAGAGGGTTGATCAATCTGGGGGCAACGTGCTACATGAATGTCATACTTCAGACATTCATTCACAATCCTCTGCTTCGAAACTTCTTCTTAAGCGACAAGCATCCTCGAGAGCTGTGCAAGAATAAGAATTGTCTTTGCTGCGAAATGGACAAGCTATTCACTGAGGTGCGCATATTCTTACACTCTTGTTTCATTGAGCTGATATTCTATTTAGATCTACTCTGGTTCAACTGCTCCATACGGCCCGGTATCCTTTTTGACGACCATGTGGAAGGCGGCCACCGAGATGTCTGGATATCAGCAACATGATGCCCATGAGTTTTTCATTGCCGCCTTGAACCAGATACATGCAACCAGTAAAGGTTCAACAAGCATATTCTGCAAATGCGTAGTTCACTCGACTTTTGCGGGTCAATTGCAGAGTGAAGTCCAATGTGGAAAATGTGGAAATGTCACGTCTGTCGTGGATCCGATGCTCGAGATAACCTTGGAGATAAAAGGGGAGCCTGCAGGCCCCAATGACAACACTCTGGTTGGATGTCTAAGGAGGTTGGTTCAATGAACCTGGTTTCATCTTCATCGCCTCACTCAGACTCTGCAGATTCACGCAGTCCGAAAAATTGGATCCAAAAGGATATACTTGCACTAAATGCCCCGGTGGTTCTCAAGTAAGCCTGCATCCTTATCAAACCTTCAGCCAACATCTCAAATGTTTGAACCAAGGATGCAACAAAGCGATTCAGTATTCGTAAACTCCCACCAGTTCTTTGCTTTACCCTCAAGGTCTGTCTTGTCAGCAAAGCAATTGACTTCCTCGCTTACCTCGATCAACTACAGAGATTCGAACATAACACAGGGGCTAGCAAAATTGATGCACACGTACGCTTCCCTTCCAGTTTGAATATGGCTCCGTACACGTCGCTCGCTGCTGGAATCAAGGGGTATGCTAGGCCAAACCCAGAGCTTGTTGCGGAAAGCTGACATATAGGACGAAGTGTTAAAGACGAGTCTCTCTTGGGTCATCCTACTATGTACGATTATGAACTATTTGCCGTGGTCAATCATAAAGGTAAAGTGGACACAGGTCACTACACCAATTTTGCTCGATTGCAAGATGAGGTAAGTGTATTCATTCTACAGATTTCCCCTGCATGGACTAATTGTCTCCACTTAAAGTGGTATCATTTTGACGACGAGAAGTGAGTTCGAGATTATTAGGTCCCCTTTAGATATTCACATCATTTGCAGAGTAACGCCCGCAACCCTACGCGAGTGCCTCGACTCTCGTGCTTATATGTGCGTTTACGTCAAACGACATCTTGACTACAAGCCCCACCAGACACCTTCATACATCGTTGCTCAGCAACAACTCGCGGCCAAGGAGAAAGAAAAGGAAAAAGAAAAGGAGAAGGAGAAGGAGTCTGCAACGATGAAAGAGCTTGCTGATTTGGCTGCAATCTGATATTGATTTATGTCTGGGACTACTTGTATTCCGATTAGAGTCTTTACTATGCGTTTATTATGGCAATACCTTAGCGCGAGGGAAAATACGGGCCGTGGGCGTGGCAAGAGAATCACCTCATTTCTCCGTTTCGGTCTTCGATCGGCCGATTTCAATCACGCCCAATTTTTAAGAGAAATTGAGCTTCCAACTCTCAAAAGTGCCAACAACTACCATATTCCGTCCATATCCTCTTGCATCATGTCCTCTCTGGTTTCTCGTTCTGCACGCGGTTTGCGCAACGCTGCTCGTGTTTGCCCTCGAACCCAGGTAGCTTCGAACACTGCTCGAAGCTACTCGTTGCTTGCTCGTGCTGCTGTCGCAGCCACTACTCCATCAAAAACTGTCTCTCTCCAGGTGTGTTTGCTCCTCTGAACGTTGGTTAATGAACATTAATTGATGGAATCATATTAGACAACTCGTGGGGTGAAGACCCTTGACTTTGCTGGCACCAAGGAAGTCGTGTATGAACGATCCGACTGGCCATTGCCGAAGTTGCAAGAGTACTTCAAAAATGATACTTTGGCTCTTATTGGCTATGGCTCACAAGGTCATGGTCAAGGATTGAACGCTCGTGACAACGGACTCAACGTTATTGTTGGTGTTCGGGAGGGAGGAGAGAGCTGGAGGCTCGCTCAAGAAGATGGTTGGGTGAGATGAATTCAGATACAGACTATTGATGGCGGTACTCATGTCATGCTTATCTCCTAGGTGCCAGGCAAGACGCTATTCCCGATCGAAGAAGCTATCAACAGAGGCACAATCGTCATGAACTTGCTCTCTGATGCCGCTCAATCTCAAACGTGGCCCAAGTTAGCGCCTCTTATCACCAAGGGAAAGACCCTCTACTTCTCTCATGGATTCTCTGTTGTATACAAGGATGACACCAATGTTGTTCCTCCACCTGATGTGGACGTTATCTTGGTTGCTCCAAAGGGATCTGGCAAGACTGTGCGTACCCTTTTCAAGGAGGGCCGTGGTATCAACTCTTCCATTGCTGTCTGGCAAGATGTCACTGGAAAGGCGAAAGAGAAGGCTATCGCAATCGGCATAGCTGTTGGATCTGGCTACCTTTACGAAACTACATTCGAGAAGGAGGTCTACTCTGATCTCTATGGTGAACGAGGAGTGGTAAGTCGATGAGCTCTCACTACATCGCATATGCTGATTCTCCATCTCTCTTCAGCTGATGGGGGGAATTCGTACGTTGGCCTTTGTAGAATCTTACATCACATTAACTGACAGTATCTGCAGAGGGCATGTTCCGCGCTCAATATCAAGTGCTCCGTGATAATGGACACAGTCCATCGGAAGCCTTCAATGAGACCGTAGAAGAGGCAACACAATCCCTCTTCCCTTTGATTGGTCAACACGGGTATGTAATTCACTTCATACGCAATACGAATGCTGATGTCCATGATGTTTAGCATGGACTACATGTATGCGGCTTGCTCAACAACAGCACGACGAGGAGCTCTTGACTGGGCACCAATCTTCGAGAAGGCTAACAAACCTGTCTTCGAAGCTCTTTACAAGTCTGTGAGAGATGGAACAGAGACGCGCAAATCATTGGAATTCAACGGCCGTAAGACCTATCGACAAGACCTTGAGAAGGAGTTGGAAGAGATCAACAATCAGGAGATTTGGCGTGCAGGTCAGTAATATCTAGCTGGTGTACCCAACGCCACAACTGACCGTCCTATAACTACTACAGGCAAGACTGTTCGTTCCCTCCGCCCAGATTACAAGCCTTCGTAATATGTATTTGGTTGGCTCTAGAACAAAATAACCGAGGGCTGCCCCTCTTTGTATATTTATGTAGGGTTCAGATTTTAGTGAAGGAAGTCTTCAGGACGATCACGTGTCACTGTTGCCTGTAATCGCATCTGAGTTACAACGTCCATCCTAAAGTCCACAGAACGAGATGCATACGCCTGAGAACCGACTCATCATGGTGCGTATTCAAGCACTACCATGGTTGTTGGTAGCCTCGGCATAATGGCGCGTTGATTTGATGGCTTCCAATATACTTAGAGCCAGCGTGCGCATCACCCAAAGGAAACGTCCACACATGTTTCAACGCAGGATGGAATGAAAGGTGCGTATCAGGCTTGGAGATCCTTTATATCACAGGTATTGGATGTCTGGAACCTCCAACCTTCTGCTAGATGAAAATGAATCAAGAGATGTTCGGGAGTCCAATCTCCTTCAGCAATCTCCTTCAGCCTCCTCATTGTCTCAAGAGAATTCATTCCATTCAAGCTCCCTACTAGATATAGCTGACTCTTCTGAGCAATCACCTACCGCGCGCAGGCGCAATTTACGCCCACGTGGAACAGTAGTGTATGGAAAGAAGGGACAGCGCGTCACCCGCAGAATTCCTCAAACTCGAGACTCCCTTCTGTCCCAGTGCATGGAAGGATTGCAAGACGATTCAGTCTTTGCTGCTGGAATTAACACAGACAATGTCACATGCTCTCAGAAGATTCAGTCAATCTCGTGCAGCCCAGAGAATGATGATACTCCAGATTACACACCCCAAATACAGCCTGTTCTCGCCGCTCGGAAACTGGAACTAACTATCTCGGACATCGCTAAATCACTGCGCAATGCTGATGGTGAAGCGAATGCTCGACGATCCGGCTTTAACGAAGCCTCTAATCACAGGCACCACATTTTAGATGCAACTTCTCGCCGAAAGCAGCGCTCCAGACAGAAGCGAAGAAATTCTCTCGACTGCAGCAGTAGTCTTGCATTTGTGAGCTTGGAGGAGCATGAAGCCGGCCTGGAGCTACTGAAGTCCAGTTTCGATAAATCAAAGAGGTTTGCTTCTATGCATTGCCATCCGAGCTCAAAGATATCAGTCCCTGACAGTTGATACAGAGCGACTTGGAAGAACTTCGAAATCAGAAATTCGTCACTTCCAAGGGATGTACCCAACGAAACAAGGCACGTAGAAATGCTGTTATTCCTATATTTTGTGTCTCTTATTCCGACTTCCAGCTCTCGAGCTTCTTCGTTCGCGCCGCCAGAACAAGGAAAGCCCGTTTCAGCTGCGAATGGTCCGGAAATCAGAGAGGAAGTATCAAGCAACCACGTAATCGATCCTCGTTCCGACCCACCAAAGACCGCCACCACAGTACTTTCTGAGTCACTTCACATCCGCCTTCGTTCGCTCCTTAGCCTACCAGGGTCCGACATCAGTACTCAAAATCCGCTTATGAACAGCTTGAGAGCCCGACCTCGTGGAAAATCATACAATTTGAAATCGATTACACGTTCCTCAAACGACTCTCGATTGGATATCACCCCGACTTTACATCGTTTCCCCACCAACTTTGAAGGGCTCGGTGGACAGGTAGTGGTCAACGAGATGAATGAGTAATCACAGTCCGACGCGATGTTCCTCGAGACACTTGTTCTACATGGTTTTCGTCGCTTCTATATCAAACTAAACGTTACCATTGAAATCGTTGTCTATGGTCCGGTGGGTAGAAAATCTGAACTTCATTGAAGTCACACTTCACTGGCAGGCTGTTTCTTCGTACTTTGTACCATTAATCGATTATGAGTGTGCTGTGAATGAAATAAAGTAATGGACATGCATGTGTGTGACATAGAAGGTTGTTCCGATAGAATGTCAGATCCAAATTGTGAAAATAACGTTAGCCATGAACAATGGAGCAAATGTTTCCAAGCGGTATTTCTCTTCGGAGTCTCACGGTCAAAGCACTCAAGTCACCAACGTTAACGACAACTCCATGGCCGATACCGTACTCTCCTCTTTGCTTCGCCCACAGCAACAACCAGAAGGACCCGCAAAGCAGGGAAATGATGCAATGGAAAGTCTCCGTTCAAACTTCATCAGCAGCGCTCTTTCCATTGGTGCTCTGAAGTTTGGTTCATTCATACTCAAATCTGGCAGGTACATAGAGACCCACACCAAATGCATGGCATAATAACCAAACATACCTTAGAGAATCACCATACTTTTTCAATGCTGGACTTCTCTCAACGGGTGCTTTGCTCGACGCAGTGGCTTCGTCCTATGCCACTCTCATTGTGACGCAAATGCCAGAGTTTGACGTCCTATTTGGACCAGCTTATAAAGGAATCACACTCGCTGGTGCAACAGCCCTCTGTCTTCATCGAGACCACAACATCTCTGTCTCATATGCTTTCAACCGCAAAGAAGCCAAGACGCATGGAGAAGGTGGATGGGTGGTCGGTGCGCCGCTCAATGGTAAAAGGGTGCTCATTTTAGATGATGTTATTACAGCCGGAACTGCGATAAGAGAGGCAGTGGATGGGATTCGTAAGGAAGGGGGTAAGGTAGTGGGTGTGGTCGTATGTCTCGATAGAGAAGAAGTAGGACCAAATGAAGGTACTACAAGCGCTGTCCAGGACGTAGAAACCAACGTTCTGAACGGCGAGGGACCAGTAAAGGCAGTTGTACGGATGAGAGATTTGATGAAATGGTTAGAAAATGAGGGGCTGACAACGGAGCTGGAGTCCATGAAGAACTACTGGAACAGATATGGCGTCAAGGGCAACTAAGGTACAAGGGGCGGTCTCAACGTACATTGATGGTATCAACAACGTTGCTTGTATAGCTTTAGATGCATCACATAGAGAGTATGAAGTTTAGGTGCCTCCCAATCTTTGACCTGATCCCCACGTATGTTGGTTGCCCGTGGCTCCACTACCTCCATCGTTAAGGCCTCGTCCACGAGGTGCGTATGCACCACCGTAGGCCCTTTGGTTTTGCTGAGCATCGCGAGTCTGAGGATCCTCGCCCATTCCAACGAGGTTCACGAGCCAACGAGGAGCTCTACCCATAACGCCTCCGCGACCACCTCCACCATGACTGGGTCCATCCTCTTTCCACTCTAAAAGCCACCAAGCATGTCCTGCAATCACACCTGTGAGGGAAACTGCTGCTGCCGGTGGACCTCCAGTGATCAGATCCAGTCCAACCAATACGAATGGGAAATATAATGCTTTGAGCGAGAGGATGCCGAAAACAGAAACAGGGGCGTTGGGACTTAGTCTTGAAGCAAGATATGTTATGCAGACGAGTAGTGCGCGATAGTGAATGATTGTTTCAAGTGGTAGATTGAGCAGCTGCGCAGCGAAATTCAAGAAAATAAACAGCATGCTGAACAATAATCCCAATGAAACTCACAAGTATGCCGATGCTGGCAAGTACGAGCTGATATGCGTATTCTGGAGATCTCCGGTTGTAATAAGTAGATTCCAAGGCGTCTGAGTTCCGGCTAAGATCCAAGCCATTAGCTTCAGTCAACTAAAATTGGAATGCATAAACTCACTAAAGCATGATTATATCAAAGAGAAATTGTAGTCCATTGCCTGGAGTGAAGTATCGCAACATTCATATATGTGTATTCTGCAGTCAGGCTGAAAACTTACCTCCATAGAAGAAACAGGTAATTAACCGCCAGACCTAACAATTGGATGAGCTACGTAGAAGGAGATCATACGTAGCTTCTCACCTGAAGTTGCTTTAATTTGGATAGGTCAAAGATAATTAGGTCGCCTGGAAGCACCTGTAGCATTAAAGGCAGTGTCACAGCCAGAGTACTTCCTACGATGAACCGAGTGACAGGCGGGATTTTCCTGATCTCGTCCATAAAAGAGGGTGCTGGTGGGGGAGGTGCATTTCTTGACATTGTGCCGGAGTGGTTGTGTAGACTCAAACACGTAGCAGAGTTGGTAATGAAGGACGTTAAATGTCTCTCAGCTCGAATCGAAATTGTGACGTGTTCGAATCGGCTTGGATCACGTGCACAACACAACCAAACGAGTACTAAATGGGTGATCTTGCTTAACCGCAGCTGCTGCAGCAACTTTGCTCTTCAATCCTAATCCTTCAACACCACAATGAATCCAATTGACAACCCAAACGAAGACACTGAATTGTGAGCTATCTGAATGCTAATACTTGCTTCAAATTAACCTCGAATCCTCCTTTAGCAATGATATTCTTCGAAAGCATGGTATACTCCCCCCTAGACCGACTACTCCACCATCTCTTTCTCCTCCAGCATCACCGACATTATCAGAGATGCTTGAAGGAGAGACACCCGCTACATTAGAGAAGCTGAGCGGAGAAGCTCCTGACTCTGATACGGAACGAATGATCGCAACGTATCGTCGTCAGAGGATAGCCGAGCTCAAGAAAGAAGAAAAGAGGGCGAGATTCGGCGAGATTATACCTATAGGTCGCGATGATTATTCTAGGGAGGTGACAGAGGCAAGTAAAGTGGATGAACCGCTAGCAGATGAGGAAGGGGAAGGAACCGGGGTTGTTTGTTTCTTATATACAGACGGGTGAGTGTTGGATATGGATTGCCTGGAACTAGCCAAATAACTCTGGTACATTCTTTTTACGAATGCAGAGACCCGGCTTGTGTCAAGTTGGCCTCGCAGCTGCGGATACTTTCAAAGCGCCATCCCCGAACAAAATTTGTGTCTATTGTTGGCAACAAATGCATACCAGACTACCCAGACCGTCTACAGCCAACTCTCATCATGTACCGAAAGGGTGAAGTCACTGCTCAGGTTGTTAGCTGGGGCAAAGACCGGGAACGGACCTTTGAAGGTATGTTTTAGCATTTTTGCCGCATCACTCCGTTCTGAGACTCTTCTAGAACTGGAGGCGTTGTTGATTGCCTCATATGTTGTGAAAATTGATGGGCGACCTTTAGCGAGCACGTCCAAAACCACTAACGAACGGCGATCGGACGACGAATTTGATGATGACTTGGATGATCGCTCCGCAACCAAGCATAGATCCGGTCTTCAGAGCTTCCAGTCACATAGCAAGACTACATCAAAGTCAAAGAATATTAGAGGTCCCAGAGTGGAAGATGATGACTCAGACTTTGACTTATGATATATCCGAGGTTACAATAACGAATGTATATTGATTGTGATTATCGCGATAGACAGGATACTGTAATTTTCAAAGCTAGCTTAAGAAGTATCCAACCCTGAATTCTATCTACTTTGCCGCATTTGCCTTCGCCGCAGCTCTGCGAGCGTCAGCTGCCTTCTTGTCCCTTTGCTTGAAGAGCTTGTTACGACTATCCTGATTCTTGGCAAGCTGCTTGTTCGCCGATTTGTTCTTCTCGATATAACTCATATGCTGACCGCCACTCAAATTATGAAGGTTTCCACTGGTCCTGACAACACCAAAATCTTTGGTAGTTATCGAGCCAGGAATATCTCCCTCTCCCCTCTGAATATCATTACCCAACTCCGCCATCGCCTCGTTAGCCTGCAAGACTGTTTGGAGGAGTTCGATTTGCTCGTTATGGGTTGAGTAAACTAGCCCGTCGGTTTTGTCGATTCCGGATAACTTCGTGATGACCTTGAATGAGTAGCCCTGATCGATCAAGAACTGCTGGCGTTTAGTGGAATAAAACATTTCCTGAGTGTCCTTGGATACAAGGGAGTAGAAGAATGCGTTGAATCCCTCATCATTACGCCGTTTGGCACGTAGGATCCGGCCTAGCCTCTGGGCTTCTTGTCTCCGCGAGCCGAAGTGAGATGAGATTTGAATCAAACATGTGGCCTCTGGGAGGTCAATGGATGTGTCCCCAACCTGATCAAGCAATGATGTCATGGTGTGAGATACGACCTAAGCCTAAGCCGAGAGGAGTTTCGGATGTCAACTCACTTTAGAAAGGAATATTGTGTTCACATCGGGACTATCCCTGAACCATTGCAAGACTCTCATACGCTCCACTTGACCCGTATATCCACAAATATACGGCTTCTCTAACTTCTTCGCGTACGCCTGAGTCAAGGTTTCGGCAATTTAAGCGACATCAACTTTGAACAAGGTTTATAAACTTCAACTTACCTCCAACGCAAACACATTGTCCGAAAACACGATGATCTTATCACCTCGTGCTTCGTGGTACTTGATGAGGAATTGGCAAGCTTGGAACTTGTTGGGGTTCATGCACCAGAGCAGTGTTCGGTGGCGGGACGTGTTCCGAAGGTATTCAGCGTAGAATGGAGGTGACATCGGACACCATACTTCGGCACACTGACAACATATGAGGTGAGTCAAGTGAGACTGGGGTCTCATTAGCTCCAATCATACCTGCACGGTGGCAATATGACCCTTAGCCGCCAGATCCATCCAATTGGCTTCGTATAGCTTGGGACCAATCATATAGTTGAGATCCTCAATTTTATCATCCTCACGGACCAATGTGGCTAAAGGGATAACACATCAGGTATATTACTTTCTGAACTTCTAGACCACTTACCAGTGAGTCCAAGCTTCGAATGTGCTTTGATAGTAGTGATGACCCTTCTGAACATCGCAGCGGGCACTACATGGACTTCGTCAAGTAATACGAAACCCCATTCCCTTGATGTTAAGAAATCCATCATCTTCTTTGACTCATGGGATCGATTTTGGGTATTGGCCACCATGGAGTATGTGGAAACGACAATGCCGGACTCTCCTGCAAACTGAACACGAAGAATAAGATTCTATGCAAGGGATGATATATGAGCTATGGGCACCTTTTCCTTCTGATCTGCAGTGAAAACACTAATCTTGTTCTCGGCAATGTTACTCCATTGTAGGAACTGCTGACGCCATTGCATTACAGATACACTACGCCACAAATGTGAGCACAATTCAACTGCTAATTTCTGTCATTGTATCTCACCCAGAAGTGCACAAGACCAAACAACTTTTCTTGATTGTACAGGCAGCGGTAATCCCAACGAGGGTCTTACCTGCACCACATGGCAGGACAATAATACCTGATCTAGCACGACTGCAAACGAATGCGTCAAACTGAAGTTCATAAACGTGAAAACTAGCTCTTACCCATTACCGAACATCTTACTCAGACTCTTTTCTTGATATGGTCGGATGACTGTGATCGGTTTCAGATCAATATCGAGATTCGCGTTAATGGTATCATTTCTGAAGTCATATTCTTCCAGCATTGGGTAGTCAAGCTCGATGCATTTCTTTTTCACTTCCTATAGAAGGAGCTTTTTGTTAGGCATTTCCCAAGCAAACATGGGTCAGGGCAACACCTACATCGATCATCCCATCTGCAATCTCGAATGCATGCACATTTTCGTCATCTTCCTCTATTTCATCTAAAGATTCAACAATAATCAGGAACAAACTTCATCCCGTAGATGGATTTGGAATACCATTTTCTACACCAACTACCGAAGTGAAGAGATCAGCATCAGACTGCTGTTTGTTCCCTGCGGTCTGTCCAGTTGCCGTGAGAGCCCCCGGAACGTTGAGTTGGTTCTTCTTTTGAGCTTCAGAAGTACCTGGTATGACTAGATTTCCGCGTTGAGGGGCTTTGTTGACGACTAAACCACTCGAGAGTGTGGTAGAAGTAGAGTTTGGATCCGTCACCACCCTAGAACTACGTATGGTGGGATCCCGAAGGAGGTGCTGAAGGGTGTCTGGGTGAGTGGACTCAACATAATATTTATTGTGTTTGAGGACGAGTTTGACTTTGCCGTAAGATACGGTGCAGTCGCGGATGAATTTGACTATGGAATCGGGGACTGGGACCTTGGAGAGTCTATTGAGAACGTCTATGATATCATTTGTTTCAAGACCAACGGAAACAGCGGCATAAAGCGAGTAAGTTGTGAGTTTATATTCATGCATGAAAGCGGGTCTACAGTATTGTGTTAACTAGGGAAGTAATGCACACCAACATCGCAGTGGACATACCGGCTGACTGGCTCGCTAATCGCAACAAGGAAGTCCTGAGCCTGTTCAGCTATGGGCGAGAATCCCTCAAGAATGATTGTGCCATCATCGGGACTGATCCACAGGGGCCGAGATGCATGGTCTGGTTTGAGCTGAAGGAAACCAAAGTCTCGCTCTTCGAAGATGTGGGAAAGAATGTCGTCCTTGGTGGTCTTTTTCAAGCGAATGGTAGTCGGCTTGGACTGTACCACTTGCAAGCTTTGCACCTGCGCAGGAGGAGGAGGAGGAGGAGGTTGATTGGCTCGAGCCTTTTCACGCTTTTCCGACGCAAGCTTTCGTGTAAGCTCTGACAAGTTGATGGTAGCGGCTTTTGGGACTAAAGAATGGTCATCGTCATCATAGTCCTCATCATCCTCTGTGCGAGATCGTTTGGAAGACAATGGTCCGTATTCATCATCATCACCAGCCGTACGTTTCATGGTGGTGGAGTGATGACAATGGCGCAAGAAAGCGGTGTGGGAATTAGTAGATGAGCATGTTCAGTCTCAGTTGAAATGTTTGCCAACACTTACAATTCTCTCTTTTCTTCGTAATACACCACCTTCTATCACATTCCACAAAAATGTCCTGGCGCGCTGTACCACGTATGACAGGGACAAACGATGTTCCATTGGGAAATCGTAGGAGATTCGGACCAACCGTAATCGAAGATGCACCTCGTCCAGAAATTGTTCCAGCTTCTCCCTCGTCTTTCCCTCGACAGCAGGAGGAGAATCGAGGCAGATCTCCTACTCAATCATCACACTTGGAGCCTGCAAGTAAGTAACTGACCATTTTGCAGTTGTCTCACACAGATTGCTCTGTTGTAGAACACGCTAACTCTCACTAACCTTGAACTTAACCACTAACCCTATCTCCCTAATAGCCGATCCTAATGCTCCCAAAAAGCGTCGTAGTAGATGGGGCGACGCTAAAGCTGAAGTTTCAGGACTACCAACTGCTGTATCTTCAATGGGTTTATCAGTCGCTGATCTTGACAAGTATGCCACCCAAGTCAGGCTTGAAGAAATTAACCGCAAATTGAGGATGAACGATTTTATTCCACCCGATAACGAGAGGTGAGCTCCTTAAGACCATATTATCTATTCTGTGACTCACAGTCTTTATAGGTCACCCTCGCCACCCCCCACTTATGATGCACATGGTCGTCGTACTAACACCCGCGAAGTCCGCTACCGTCGCCGTTTAGAAGAGGAACGGGTAAAGCTTATTGACAAGGCTGTCAAATCTGATCCAAACTTCCGTCCTCCAGCCGAATATCATCAGCAGAAACGATCTCATCGACCACAGGACAAAGTCTACATACCTGTCAAAGAATTCCCAGAGATTAACTTCTTTGGTCTGCTCGTAGGCCCTCGTGGAAACAGTTTAAAGAAAATGGAGCGCGAGAGTGGTGCGAAAATTAGCATTCGTGGAAAGGGAAGTGTAAAAGAAGGGAAAGGACGTCCTGATGCCTATGCCGATGATAGCGAAGAAGATCTTCACTGTTTGGTTATGGCAGATACAGAGGAAAAAGTTGCGTCCTGCGTTGCGTTGATTAATAGGGTCATTGAAACGGTATGTGTGTGCTTTGACAATCAGTAGGATCTTGCACTAAACCTACCCCATAGGCTGCCTCCACTCCAGAAGGTGAAAACGACCATAAACGTAACCAGCTTCGTGAACTTGCAGCACTTAACGGTACCCTCCGCGATGACGAAAATCAGCTTTGCCAAAACTGCGGCAACGTAGGTCACAGGAAATACGACTGCCCAGAACAGCGTAATTATACCGCCAATATTATTTGCCGTGTATGCGGAAGTGCTGGGCACATGGCTCGGGATTGTACATCCAAACGCGATCCTAATGGTTTCAATAATTCTCCTGGTGGATATGGTGGTATGATGAGCCCTAACGGTGGTCCTCAAGCAAGTTACAATGGACCATCTGCCCCTCCAACCAAGTTCGATTCCGAGTACGCGAGCTTGATGGCCGAACTTGGTGAAAGTGGTGGTGGGGGAAGCGGAAGTGGGGCAAATCGGGCTCCATGGGAGTCTAATGGATCAGCTGGTAATGCTACTCCTGACAAAGCGGCTGGCGGATATATTCCTCCAGGATTTACTACCGTCCCACCTTGGAGACGTCCTGACGTTTGGCAGACCTCAGCACCAGCCAACAATAATCAAGGGTTCAGGCCACCTCAAGGCCAAGGCCAATACGGTGCTGGTTATGGTGGTGGTGGCTACTCCGGTGGATATCCAGGTTATGGTCAAGGTACTGAATACGGGCAGGGATACCAACAACAACAACAAGGAGGTTACGCACAGTACTATCAAGGTCTTTATCAGCAACAACAAGGCGCGACTTCTTGAAGGAGTTGTAGGCCCAAGTTACCCATTCAGTATACTTTCCTGCGTATGCTCTTCCTAACTGACTCGGAATCACCGTGGTATCCCCCGGCAGCGCTCGATTAACATTTCTTCCTTTCTTTGGCATCTTTCTGTAGCTCCCATTTTCGTTACACTCTTATTCTCGTTTTACCATCACTGCAGGATCCATGCTTATTCAACTAACATTCCTAAGATTTTGTTGGGCTGCGACAGGTAATAGCCGAAACGGCCGATGTAGCATTGACTGATGTCGCAAGTTGATTATGTACTTACACTTTAACAAAGACAAATCGGGCATTGTGTTTGCTTTAGCACATCTCCTTAGAGTTTATTAGTCGTGTATCTCACGACTGGTGTCAATGTTAAGCGAACTCTGGACGTGTCTATGGTTTACCTAGGCCATCTGGCAGATTCCGCTCTGACTCATGGACCTTTGTAACACTCCATCACACGTTGTAAAGATCCGGTGAACCACGAGCAGTTTGAGTTTATAGCCTCAAGGCCGATTCAATACATTAAGGGTAAGAAATTGGGCACATGATCAATGGGGTTTACTCTATTCCAGCCCAAATAGCTTCTTCTTCCAGTTGATCGAACTCCGAGATTTCGGACTTGAGTTCACAGTTCATATGTCCTTTCTTTTTTGTTCTATGCTTCTTCTTTGGTCGTAAGACCCCATCGGGTTTGTTGGAAACCGAGTTTGTATTTGGAGACCGCGGCTGAACGAGACTTGCCTCCTGACCCAAATATGAGGCATTGCCCATAACAGCATCGTCATGATGTGCTTTGCGCTTGCGATCGCCGCCAACGATCCCTGGATGGCCTGCAGATGCATTTCCGCTTGCGGTCATCTTTAGTGCAGCTTTATTGGGCCCAGAGACATCGTAGATCGAACCCTGCTTAACGAAGCAAGACACGAAGAATCCGTTCGTTCCGTCCTCTCCAGGCGAGCATCGGACTAGACTCTCAGCCTCTGTAACAAAGAGCGGTGATTATTCTGTGTATGAGGGTGTGACCGGGCTGAACTTTACCGTTTCCTAGTTGATCCGTTAACCCTCTTCTATGCCACGCTGGCAACACTTGCGACGGCGAAGCAAGTTTGAATTCGCCGCTCTTGCATTCTGGAGATTGAATAGCTTGCTGTACAACGTGCTCGTTTTCTTCAGGATGAATACTACACGTCGAGTACACGAGTTTACATAGGCCAGGGACTGCGTTCCTCGGAGTATTAGTTATGAAGGCTGAAATGAATTCTCCGGGTGTATAACGAAGTGACTTACACTTCATCGCGTGTTTGATCATTGCTAACTGGAAAGATGATAGCTTCTTGAGGCGCTCCATATTAGCTCCTTCATTAGCTTCTTCTGCTTCGGTCAAATAATCTAGTCGGTTAACTATCCCAGAACCTGAACATGATGGATCTAGAAGACTGGTTTATCAATTGTTAGACCTACTTCAAACCTGGCTAGTTCAGGTCAGCTCACATATGGGTGACAATCTTGAAACGTTCTTCTCGGGGATTCACGCTAAGGAAGTCGGCGTGGATCGGTTCAACATTCTTGCAACCAGCTTTGGCAACCATACTCTGCAGCGTTTTGAATCGTCGCTGATCACGCTCAAATGCATATATCTTATCGCAAGACGTCAGGACAGGCACAAAAGCATGGATAGCATCGAACTTACCTTGCCTGTATTCTGCATCAAGGCGCTTAAATGGGACGTTTTGTTTCCGGGCGCACTTGTTGCATCGATGACAACGCCATTTTTGGGAGAATTGAGCACGGCGGCCGGGAAACAACTTCAGATCGATCAGATGGAGTCTTCGTTCGCACAGGAATGAACGCTCACGATGCCTTATCCTGAAGGATCAATTTTCCGGCGTTATAAAACTCGTTGTCCTTAAACGACTGGGAATGCGGAAAAATCAACAGGTCTTGGATGTGTTGATCCCTGCAGAATTCTTTCCTGTACAAGAATGTTACAGATGTCCGACCAAGACCAGAAAGGAATTAAAGTGGGTCACGTACCCAACGAGGCTCTGTCTAGAATCCCGTTCTCGTAGCTCGAAGTTCTGTGTCGCCAAGATCTTTAGGGCTTCTTCCACTGTCCAGAGGTTCGTATTAATCCGTACATATCTAGGGATGAAGCCTATTGCAAACGGTAAGAATCAGGAGTCCAGGCAAACAAAGTTACATACGAGCTCGGGAGTCTTCTGGCTGGGCTAGTTCTTCGTTGGATCTTGTACCTTTCTTGACCTTGAGTAAAGTCCACTCTGCCTGCAGGCGTGTTTTATGGCGAAGAATTGCTTGCTTAAGGACACCATCGCTGGCTTCTATCCCCTTCGAGAGCAAGAGATCATGCACCAGTACCACCGCTAGGTTCGGACTCGTGATATATTTCTTCTCGGTTTTAAGGAGACCAGAGGTCTCGATGACCTTAAGGAGGGCAGGTCTGTCTGCCAGTAGGGCATCGCGACCGTCTTAGGATCCACGCAATCGGGTTTCCTGAGCGACTCACACTTTAACGATTCGATGACCAACGCTGCTGTTCTCTTCCTCCTGTGCTCGTCGATAGTTGAGATGAGACTTTTGATGGAGCCTTTCTTATTCTCGAGTTTGTCAACTATTTGCGCGGCTTCACGATAGAAATTCATCGATGGCGTTCAAGATGCAACTACACACAAGACTCGTATGAGGATGATTGAGAGCAAAAAATATCAGATTGAGATGCGTTACAAAACAGGAATGAATCTGGAACCAAGTACTACGGGTCAATGAAGCATTCTATCTGGAACAGAGCGATCGTCAGCATATGTTGCTCTAATTGAGTTCGTTTGTGAGCTCAGTAAAGTAATATCTCATCCAGAGAGCACCCCAAAGGCGCGCTCATCAGACAATGTAGATAAGATGTAAAGACATCATGAGAGAAATGAGTATTCAGCAGGAAGTGACTTACAGTGTTATGTGGGGACACCAATACCGACAATTAGGTAGAACTGAAATTTTCCTATAACAGCGGTCCCTTAACTGTGGCTGTGCAGTCGAAAATTTGGAATTTTGGATGTCGTGTCGGGTCTTTCACTACTAGGTACTAACATTTAGTGGGCAAAATCAAAGCAAGTCCTTGCCCCTGAAATCGAAGCGTCTGCTAACTCTCGCCTTTTCTAGTGGTTGCGGACACATCTTACTATGATCTTCTTGGCGTTGAACCAACTGCAGCCGAAAGTATGTAGGATTCCACGTGCCCAACTACAGTTATTGACATCCTTTCATTCATGGAAAGGCGAAATAAAAAAGGCTTATCGTAAAAAAGTAGGTCTTATATCTAGCCATCATGTTAGCCCTTTTCTCATCTATTCACTATAGGCCATGGAGCATCACCCGGTGCGCTCATTGTACATCGTCCTTTTGCCCTTAATTTCTGACGCCATGCACAGGACAAGGTACAAAAATACCGAAGACACACCGGATAGATTAACTTTACTTACTCTTCTTCAAAAATGACTGAATTCAGAATCCAAACGATGCAGAAGCTGCTGCGCGATTCCAAGCGATGGCGGAGGCATACGAAACTCTGATCGACCCAGATGAACGTGCAGCATATGATCGATTTGGTCCCGATGCACGCGGCTCAGGTGGAGGCGGTATGGGAGGTGGTATGGATCCCGATGACTTCTTTGCCCATTTATTTGGTGGGGGAATGCGATTCGACATGGGCGGGCCAGGTGGCCCAGGTGGCCCAGGCAGCCGGCGCAAAAGGCAAGGAGCAGACTCCACGATCCCCTATGAAGTCTCATTGGAGGATCTGTACAATGGTAAAACCGCCCATTTCAATATCGAGAGAGGCGTGATATGTGGTCAGTGCAAGGGGTAAGTCATTTGACATCAGACGATCGTAATTCGTTGATTGACCGAATGGTGGCTTTTATCTATGATAATGCTTTTTCCAAAGGTCTGGAGGAAAACCAAATACCAAGCCTGTGAAGTGTCCAAAATGTGGTGGTAAAGGCATCACTCTCATCAACCGATCGGTACGGGTATTCGGGCTCAACACGCCACTGTCCACTCCTTTCTTATCAGAATCGTTCTATAGTTAGGAAATGGTCGAATTGGGGTCTCTCAGGTCGTTTGTCCAGACTGTGTGGGAGAGGGCAAGAAGTATCGTGACAAGGACAAGTGAATTGATCTTACCTCTAATCCAAAGTTTTGTCATTCACCCAGAACACTGTTTATTAGGTGCAAGAAATGCAAGGGAGATAAGACGGTGAAAGAGAAGAAACGCCTTGAAATTTACATAGAGAAAGGCATGTCACACAAACAACGGATCGTACTCCATGGGGAGGGTGACCAAGAGGTGAGCACCAAGCCACGAACGCAGAAAAACCCAATGAGCTGAATCTAGCATCGTCCCCCTATTTTGCTAGCCGGAGGTGGAAACAGGGGATGTGGTCTTTGTTCTCCACCAGAAGGACCACCCAACGTTCGAAAGGTCGGGGAGCGACTTGAAAACCAAGGTTCATATCACCCTCTCCGAGGCTTTGCTCGGATTTTCTCGTATCCTTATTACACATCTAGACGGTCGAGGCATTCATATTGAAAGCCAGGCTGGTAAAGTCATCAAGCCTGGCGACTCCATTGTGGTCGCTGCTGAAGGAATGCCAATCTACAAACGTTCTGATCAAAAAGGTGACCTGTATATTCAGTTCGAGGTCGACATGCCCCCGGATGGTTGGCTCCAGGGGGTGGATGTGAAGGTGAGGTTCTAGTTCCAGTTCTGGCTCATCTTTGTCTTCTTTGTCTCGGCCGATCTAGAACCGCGTCCTGACTCGTGTCATTATTCTTCCGTACATCTAGTCTCTCGAGCAGTTACTGCCACCGAAGAAAGCTGATCTTGTTCCCCGGCCAGCCATAGTGGACGAGGTCCAGTACAAATCCAGTGACATCGAGAACGTACGTAGTCTTATTGGCGTGGAACCACCCCGAGGGGCGTCAGTTACTGATAACATCTTGTATTTTACCGTTAGTTCGGGAAGAACGATGATGATGATGATGACGAAGAAAACTGGACGGACGATGATGAAGAGGGAGGACCAGAGTGTCGAACACAATAGATTCCTGCTATTGCAAGCTTCTTGATATATCTTGGATTCCATCTACTGTTTTTGCATCTTTAGATACTTTGTCTATTTTGCCTAATTTGACCGGAGAAATGTCAACTTTCCGCGATCGGATTGCCTCGCGCCAAGTCACGTGGTGACATATTGCCGGATTTACCGGAGTGCCAAAATTCCCAACTTTCCTGCGTTCGTCTTCTCACCCAGTGTATCCAGGATGGTAAGAGGTATCTACCTTTTCACCGTGCCTTTCTGGCTCGCGACAAGCGCAAGTGGACTTGGCTCTTCGAACAATTTATTGCATCTTGGCCCTCAAGGTGTCAATTTTTGGCAGCTCGAAAACAAAGCGAAGAACAATGCAGCAACATACGGATCCAACAGTAGATTGATGTCGCAAACTCCTCTGATGGCAGCTCAACAGGACGGAGGCATCGAAACGCAAAAGGGGAGGCTGAAAAAGAAATACCCTGCTCATCGCTTTACTCAGCCATTGGACCATTTTGACAAAACAGTCAAAGACACCTGGGAACAGCGTTACTGGATTGACGACAGATTTTACAAACCTGGTGGTCCAGTTTTTGTACTTGATGGCGGAGAGACTTCAGGAGAAGACAGGATACCTTACTTGGATCATGGAATTTTGACTCTGTGAGTATTTACCTATATTCTTCACGACTCAACACCCCTATTCTTTCACAAACTCGTACTCGTGAACGAGACCTTGTTTAATCTTATCGGAATTCCTGAATAGCCGAAAAGCATTCTTGGTTCCAATGTGGTCCTCTCGTTATTTCGGAAATGCTGACCAACTCATATGTAGTCTTTCCAATGCGACTGGTGGTCTCTCAGTAGTTCTGGAGCATCGGTACTACGGCGAATCGTTACCGGTATCAAATTTCTCCACGGATGCTTTAAGGTAAAGCTTTCCTGAGTCAACTTTTGAAAGTTTATTGATACGTATGCGTGACATGATCTATCGTACACGTCCATAGATGGCTTAACAATGCTCAAGCGCTCCAAGATTCAGCTCGTTTCATGTCCAAGGTTAAGTTTCCAGGCATAGATGCCGATTTGACTGCTCCTGGTACACCGTGGATCTATTATGGTGTAAGTATCACGATGTCTCTGTTCTCTTGGTCAGGATATGTATTCACATAATGGCATCATCTCACCTCATATTCGGCTTTGCTATTCCGTAGGGATCATATGCGGGAGCAAGAGCCGCTCACATGAGGGTACTCTACCCTGACTTGGTATTTGGCGCTATAGCCAGTAGTGGTCAGTACAATGGTTCATACAAGTGTGAGATTTGTTGACATGACACGACTCCGACATGCCTGTCGACATAACACAGCTGTTACCCATGCGGCAATTGACTACTCAGACTATTTTGAGGTAATAAGGCGGACCAATAACCAGACGTGTGTAGGCCACATCGAATCGGCCATTAAGGCCATAGACAGGATTCTTGACACCCCTTTCATGTCTAAGCCGCTTAAAACACTATTTGGCCTTGCCGAACTGCAACACGATGACGACTTTGCCTCAGTTTTAACATACCCCCTTGGCGCTGTCCAAGCCACCAACTGGGACAGCAATGTTAGTGAAACAACTTGGTCACGCTTTTGCGAGGCTATCAGTGCGGGAGGTGCGGCAAGCCATATCGGAGGGGTCAGGATTCCCGCCGAAGTGATAAATTATGCTAAATGGGTACGAGAAGAGATCGTACCTCTTTGCCCGGAAAATAGTTCCGTCGAAGAGGTGAGCTCATTTTGCTATGGATGTTTTCCTTGGGTACCACCCTTTGGTATGCCATCTAAACGTACATTTGTTCTGCAGTGTTTTGGTACATATGATGACTCCAAGTATCAGGACATCTCTGATTTGAGTTCATGGCGAGCATGGTCGTTCCAAGTGAGTAGCAAAATTTGTTTATCTCAGGGCGTTTGTGGAAACTAACTAATCCACTCTTACTCATTCATCTTACCACTCCTCGGCTATATTGCTAAGGTTTGTACGGAATGGGGCTATTTCATGGTACGTTCCGCGGTTCTTTCCGGTCGCTAGAGATCATGGACTGTTTTTTGTTGATCAACTGACATGGGATGTAAATCTGCGTTGTGCATTTTCTCGATTTGTCGACAGCCTGCGCCAGGTGATCCGGAACAAAGGAGTCTGTTATCCCGTAGGATTACCTTGGATGTAGGTTTTTCGGTTTTCAACGATGCGTCTAGATCGGTTTATTCACATGGAGCGTGTTCTGGGTTTTCGGTCGATAAAAATTGTAGTACACCGCAAAAGGCTGCAAGCAGGTACGTTTTGAGTCGGTTGTCACGTGTATCACACAATGATCTCACTTACGCTGTGGCCTTGAATGCGACGACGTCACAGTTCTTCCCGCCAGGTGCGCATTACAGTATTCCACTTTGGCCCAACGTGACTTCAGTGAGTGAATCTGTTACCTAACGAGTCGTGCCGATTGCCTGACTGAACTGTTTTTTTTTCGAGGTGAATTCTTTGGGGGATTACGGGATTGCCAAGGACAGGTGATTAAAGGCATTCCATTCACCGTTAACATTTTGGTGTACTTCTTTGAGTGACATGGCTGATCCATGATCGGCAATTCAGGTTAGCATTTATTGACGGCGACAGAGATCCGTGGATAGCAGCGAGTAAGTTTGAGACACGCCGCTCAAAGAACGAGAGAAAACTAATGTCTTGCGATCTGAAAGCCCCTCACTCGTGGCACGCTCCAGAAAGGGAAGATACGGTCACCCGCCCATTCAAGATTATACCAAGTACGTCATGAGGTTATGGGACTCTTTTACCCTGAGATTGATCTCTCTTTATTGCGGCCGGCGTTACCACTTGATCGAGCGAAGGTGGAGTGCATCATTGGGACGAAAATTCCTTAACGGACAATAACCTCGAACCCGTATTCATTGGCAAAATCCATTCTGCAGAAGTGAATTTTGTGAGGGAATGGCTGAGGACGAGATTTGGGGAATGATGGGGGGGAGACCGGATCACCGGGTTACGAGGGATTTTTAGTGAGGGATCTAGAATCCCTGTGTTGAGTTAGTTGTGACCGAATGCAAAGCATTCCGGCGAGAAGAGGTGCTGTAATCGGGTACAGCCATGGGAGCGAACTGCTGGAAAAAGCAAGGCACAAAAGCTTCTTTAAAACGGCGCCCCGAGCTAGGGTTCGCCTGGCTTTCGGGTTACTGAGATTTCGGAGAGATCTAGTTCTAGACTGGACCCTACTCATACAGCAAAGAAGTTGCATGGCCACTGGTTGGGGACACTCCTCTCTCCCTTTTCTACGCCTTGGATCCATCGCAGTTCCGTATCTCTTTTTCACCCCCCTCCTCTCCAATTTCTTTCTTGACCATCATCTCAAAGAATGCGCTCTCAGGTTGATCCCATCGCTCATTCTTCGTCTGCCTTGCATCTCTACATTCCTCCTTCACCTGAAAGTCCCAGTCGCTCATCAGAGTCTCCTACTGCGTCCACCGCGACTAAGCGAGGTCGAGGTAGAAAGCGAGATGACACGCTTCCATATAATCGAGCTCGTGATGTACAGCGAGCATTTCGTGCGAGGCGTGCAGCGCACCTTGAATCTCTCGAAGAAAGGGTCCTTGACTTGGAGGCTGAAAATGCTGAGCTAAGGACGTTGCTCAATCTACCCCAGTCTGCCAGACCACCACTCGGCAAAGGTCCTACTGGTCGCGGAAAGGCTCTTGTTGGTGATCCTTCGCACGACTCTCGTATGCGAGTCCCATCAGAAAAGAACAAAGACCGTGGATCTCCTACCAATACGTCAAGCAGCCATTCATCTTCCCCAGAATCCATCGCAACTCCCATGGTCAATACTCCATGGAACAACTGGGATCAACACCATGCTGACCAGGAGGACCATATCGACTCTGCAAATTCATCCGCAGTTTCTGCCATTGGCCTCGACGTACCCTCAAAATGCCAATATCTCCCAAATTATCTTGGGGGTCGCAATCTCCATCCTCAGGTTCAAAACCTGCACGATGCTACTCCTCCCTATAGCGATATCTCAAATCATTCATCCACCAACACTTCTCCGGCATTTCCTCTCAGGGACTTGCAATCCCATTCTCGTCACTCTTATCAGCCATCGTTGCAGCGATTTGTACAACAAAATAACGATGCTGTCCCAATGCAATTGCACAGCCAAGTCTATCCCCAACAACACGATTACTCTTTCTCCTATTCTGCTCCAATCCCTAAACAAGAAGATGGGATGGACCTTCTCCCCACCACCCTCTCTTCAAGTTCGTCTTCCGCTCAGCTTCCTTGTGCTTACACGCGCCATCGATCTGGTACCGATCCTTCGATTCCTCGTGATTTCCCACTGGCCTCCAACTATACTCAATCGCAAAGGCACAATGACATGCCAATCCGCTTGTCTCCCTCTATTCAGAGTAGCGGTGGCATTCATTCTCAGTACCCATATCGCGTGTAGGATCTCACTCAAAAGGTTGCCTCAGTGCTGGGCATCGAAGACACCACGAATCAACTATCCTGTAGCAGAAAAGGAGCATCTATGCTCCGTTGATTTGTTGACCTCTTTTCTTCTTTTTCTTTTCATCATTCCTTGCATGATTTTTATTTCTTGCTGGAACACGGCATGATTGGACTTTTCAACACATCCCATCTCACAGACATATTCATTTTCTTCATGTTTCTTTCATTTTCACAGTACTCGTTTAAACGCATCAAGATTTGTTGTCTCTCCTAGATCTGTACTTTTTTTTTGCTATCGACTGGTTTCGACGCGCCTATGATCTCTTGAACCCATAGTAGCATGTCAAACCTTCATTTTGGAATAAGAATTGAACTCTGCATGACTTAGAGAAATTATCTAATTAAATGCTTCCGCCTGGTGTGACCATTATTCATCCTCTGCGTCATCCCCTAATATTTGTCACATGATCTAAGGCGCTGTCTTCGATGTCAATTGACCAACCTTCGACATCAAGGAAGCCCACCTCAACACCGACCACCCCTCGCTCAACCTGCCTGAAATGCCGAAACCTTCGCCACGCATACCGGAGCCCCTCCTGTTCTCCAGAACGAATAGAGGCCGAGCAAGAGGCTGGGTCTGGGTGGGACCATTGGCCGAGGGGGGATGTCATTTGCTCAGGAAGGAGTTCCCATTTTTTTTTCTGTTGACCCCAATGCGATGCTCCTGAGGTCTGCTTCCCGAGCGAGGCTGCGGGTGCTCACGAAAGTTTGAAGGTTCCGTTTGTTTATCGCCCAAGAAGATGAAAGGATCAAAGAAAGGTCGACCTACCTACCCACCCCTATCTACAGCAGGTGATCACTACTTCTCGTTAGGCTTACGGTATTCCGTTATTGTTAGCACAACCGCTTGAGCTGCGATCCGCGGCTTTCTTCAAGGGATGACCACATTCTTGGTTCATAATGGATGCGACAGGCGTTATTTGTTGCGATTGCTGAGGCATTTTGAGGCAATTCTACAGACAGAACCTTGTAGCTCTCAGACCTTTTCTGGCACCCACGATTTATCCTTGTTTGGCAACTCTCACTCGGGTAATGGAGCAAATCATTCAGCAGGCCACACTGTTTACCTTTGGGCTATCACTGTTGCTTTCACCGCTCTGTTGTTTGTGGTCAACGGAAGGTTACCACTTCGAAATGGCTATGATCGACCTCGCCCACGCGAATATCTCCAAATCTATGGGACAAGGCCACCGCACCCTTGTACTAGCCGCTCAGGTTGTTGTTTCATTCCGCAAATCATGCTCAGGATGACGGTGTTCTTCCGTCAGATCGAACACAAAAATCTGACAGATAGCCCACCGACGGATCCGCGCATTACAGAATGAATCGTCATCTCTACATCCTGACTGCTTCTGAGCGAGCGCTTCTGTAGTTTCTTGTTGTTACCACTTCGTCGGCCTTCGGCTCTCTGATGGGTCAGGATTTTATCTCAGGTGTTTCAGGATGATAACGATTGGTTCGAAGATCTAAGACAGATTCGCGCTGGTTAAAGGGTTTTTCACCCGAGCCCGGGATCGAGAAGTAAACCAAGCTCTCTCTTTGTTAATCGTTATACATGACTGGTGCCCTTTGGTTCTCGAATTAGGGTTCGTGATAGACTAGGTTGACACCTAACATGAACGAGCAACATTTTTCTCACCAACCCTTGGTTTCCACCTTCCAGTCCAAAACTTTCGTCTGTTGACGCGGAAAGTGGTAAATCCGTCAATGGTCATCTCGGACCAGATTTCTGGATCCTTTCCTTGTTGAATTTTTTTTTTCGGTGCAACAACCAAAACATTGAAATTGGTTAGTCTTTTATTGGGACAAGTCGTGTGCCCTGCCCAATGTACATGGCACCACGACCTGGCTAATAGAGCTCATTTCCCTAGATCGCGTAACCATCTATTAACACGTTCTTGTAAATAGCGCAGATTATTCCTTGATGGAATTCAATACATATCCCTCTAAGCCACCATAGGTCCACAACTCTTGTACACTGATACCAATGGGGGTTACGTGATATGTCTTGGAGCCTTGAGGTGTCTCGACCTGAACTCGGCCATTGGACATGGAAATCTTGATACTCCATGATGGATTAACTGTCAATTCTCCATTTTTACCACCCTCGCCTCGTCGTTGATTCTTTCCATACAATTCAGTGAGATCGGAAACTAATTCTGGACATTCCATGCACACCAAGCCGTTGTTGATTGCATTACGCTTGAAAATATCCCCAAAGGAACCGGCTATCACTAGAGGGATGCCGGCAGCCTTGAGCGCCGTAGCTGCCTGTTCACGAGAAGAACCAGTTCCGAAGTTGTATCCAGACACCAGAATCACTCCGGCTTTGTCTTCTCCTGGACTTAATTTGGCATTCGCGGGAGCGGGCAGAAGTCCTTTGACGGTTGAAGCAAAGGTAGGATCGTAGTTCTCCATGACAATTTGTCCTTGACGCTCAAGAGTGATGTCATCCTGGTATGTATACTTTCCAGGGTATATACCGTCGGTGTTCAGATTGTCCTGGGGAGCGAAGAGAATCGGCCCGGTGAACTGAGGAGGGAATCCAGGGAGTAGAGGTTCATCCTTGGAGGATGCCTCGGCGGCCCGTGGAGATGTCGTAGGAGTAGCATAGGAGGTAGATAAGCCATCGGATGGTGGCAGCGTCCTTGGATCGAGCGATTCAGGGCTGCTGATATAGCCTGAAATGGCACTTGCGGCTACTACTGCGGGACTCGCGAGATATGCTTGGGCATTTGGATGGCCCATCCGGCCTTTGTAGTTCCTGTTAGTGGCACTGATGCCGATCTCGCCTTCCTCAAGAAGGCCAGTACCCAACCCTATGCAAGGGCCACATCCTGCCGGTAACACCTTGGCGCCCGCTGCGATTAACGTGCCCCAATCTCCTCGTCTTTCCGATTCTGCTTGAACCTCGGAGCTGGCCGCCGCAACGTAGAATTGAACACCTTGAGCCACTTTCTTCCCTTTCACCACGGCTGCCGCTGCCGCTAGATCAGAGGCCCGCGAGTTTGTGCAACTCACGAGATATGCCTTCTGGATGGGTATTTTCGATTTTTCCAACACCGGTAAAGGAGTAGAAATTTTGACACTGCTAGGCCCGGAAACATGAGGAACCAGTGTGGAAAGGTCGAATTTGAGATGAGCGGAATAATCTGCATTAGGATCTGAGACGATAGGGGAGGATTTAATTTGGTCTAGTCTTCGCCGGTTGAGGCGAGGATGCGAAGGTGGTGCTGGAATGGACCATGATGATGGTATATGGAACGTGCGTTTTTCAAGTTTATCCAATACACCTTCATACCAATTGAAGAGAACATTGTCAACTGGAAATACACCGGCTAAGGCCCCCCATTCCGTTGTCATGTTTGAGATCGCCAACCGATCATCAATGCTAAGTGAAGGTATTCCGTCCCCCACAAATTCGATTGCGGCGTTCAGAACCTCGTCCTTGTTGAAGGTTCCACACAGAGCAACGATTACATCCTTCCCTGTCACCCCAGCCGCCAATCGCCCGGTAAGCTCAACCTTAACCATACGAGGGACCTGCCACCATGTCTTCCCGGTTGCCCATATCGCAGCTCCGTCCGTCCGAACAATAGGTGTCCCCACACATCCAACACCGCCATACATGTTGCTATGGCTATCACTAGCCACCGTTAAGCAGTGAGGAAATGCATATCCTTCTTCAACCAGAACTTGATGACCAATTCCACGACCAGCCGGATAGAAGTCAATGTCGTGCTGCCTAGCAAAACGTTCTATGCTAGCATACTTTGTGAGATTCTTTTCGCTTTTGTTTTGGACATCATGGTCTAGGGTGAACACCGGCTGTCTTGAATTACGTATACGAGTAGCACCGATGGCCTTGAATCTTAAGAGAGCATTGTTAGAGATTGAAGTGTCCTGACAAGGAACGTGCTTACTTCGATATGATGGGGCCAGTGTTATCATGGCTCATGACGTGCTCAGGCCTAATCATGACATAGTCGCCAGCGCGCACTACCTTATCAGAAGGCAGATCAACGGCATATTTTTGCACGACCTTTTCAATATAGGTTTGAGGTGGTCGTCCAGTTCCTACCACAGTTGCGAATCCACGGGATAGGATGCCTCGGCGTAGTATAATATAGGAGGGCATCTGGAGGGTGTTAGACAGAAATCAATCGCAAGGGTTGCGAGTACTTACAACTGAGCCCGTTCACTACAAGGATCA
>WSUA01000060.1:8272-20697 GCA_019633455.1 Tulasnella sp. 419
TACGTCCAAACTGCCATGATGGTAATGTTGTTAATCAAGCCCACCTATCTAGTGATTAGTACAGAATGAAGGATTTAGTTCCATCGTGAGTTACCTTGGTTAGCTCTTTGATTTCATTTTCAGGATCTTTCTAAAGGCCATGTGGTGCCAATCAGTCTCATCAATTTTGAATGGAAGTGGTGTGCATACCGCGTCAATCATGAATAAAAGTAGTCTAAGTTGATAAGAATTACCCAAATCAGAGATGCGTCGATGCAAATACTCGGGATGGAGTCGATAATATCGCAAACTGCAACAGCAGTGTCAACCTCAGCTGCGCAAAACTGGCATGACCATTCATTTACCTTAGGAAAAGGGCACAAGTCGTTGCACCAACTTGAAAGTCAGGTGATATAGCGGCATACTCCCATGCAACATTTCTGAGGTGCTCTAAAAGAGGATTTTGTTCCTGTGGAGCAGTTGGGTTGAAGTCTCACTCCATTGAACCTCTCAATTGCCTTACCTGGCGCCTGTTAACTAGTATAGAATTTCTTGAAGACCGTTGCACCACTGGCTTAGCAACTGGAGGAGCTCTGGATGTCGCAGGCTGATTGCTAGATGCGGAACTCGCCATTGGACGCTGTCAAGTCCTAACAGCACGATCTTCAAGAGATTCTCACGAATAACCCTGAATCAGGACCTTTGTTTACCAACCAATATTTCTGCTCTTTTCGCCTTCGCCCACTGCTAAACGATTCGGTTATTGACTGAGAAACACGCCAATCAACACATTACTCCTCATACAACAAATAATCTCTCACATGTCTCAATGGATGCCATTACCACAAAGCGAGTTTCATCTTTGATCGTTTCAATTTACGTGTTTGAGTCTCAACTAGCACTGACACACCCAATATTACCGATCACTAGGGCGCACTTCCTCCGAACCAGACGTGGATGATACCGAAGAACTGAACGAAATGGCGTACGGGGCTTTCGTGTCTCGAAAGCGTAAGACCCTGCAGTCGAAGGAGCCTAACCCGCGTAACGAGAAACTTCCTCGTATCGACTCCTCACAGTTCTCGACCCGCGTCGAGAAACCAGGTCCATCTTCATTGAAATCAGGTCGAAAATCTACATCAACGACTGGGGCTGGGACTTCTTTATCAACGCATGGACAACCAGCCTCCATATTAAACCAGCCATCAACATCACACGGTATCTTCGGTCGGAGCGATGTACACCCTCTTAACCAGTCCTCATCCAAAATCAAAGGCAAAGGACGAGCAACTGACTCAAATTTGGACAGTCGTTTAGTTGCGCAACAGCCGCGTGAATACACGGATCTAAATTCACGAGCGCCTCGGCGGAATAGACCAAGTGAGCTCAGTGTCAATGCCAGGCTTTTTTTCTTCTTTGCTGATCAGCGTACCATAGCCTCCAGGAAGTCCACGGGCGGATTTGCACCCCAGATCTTACGTCCGAATTCTCAAGATTTGCGTACGTCCGCTGTTAACCTATATATATCCGTGCTCTCATGCACATTTTTATCTCAGCTATTCGTAGACATACTCTCGCTACTGAAGATGTAATATGGCTATCATCCGATGATGAAGAGAGTGGACGTTTGCCTCCCGCTCTTGCACGCCCTGCTGTGAGAGCAATAATAACGTCGCACATGCTATCAATAGTTGATGCTCTATTTCTAGGCCGAATCCTCAACAAATTCTTGGCATGCTGCTGATGATGCCATAATAATAATTGACGACTCCGAAGAGGAAGCATCGTCAAATCAAAGAGAGCCATCGAATTCTGTTACAGATCCCTTTGAAACCCCTCATATTTCTACACCACCAAGGGAACCCATGCATATAGATGAAGAGGTTCATGAAGCGGAAGAAAGTCTCGAGAACATCCATATTGCAGAGCCGTTAGCGAAGCTCATTTCGCCCCACACTGGTATTCCTCAACATGCAAGTCCAAACAAGCCCTTAGCACCTACTATACTCAACAAACCTATGGAACGACTAAGCATCCAGCCAGCAAGTCCTTCCAAGCGGTCCAACCCAACTCAACGCTCTTTACATGATTTCCTGAAAAAGAAAAGGCCAGAGCCTAGACCTGCAAATGGCGTAAAGCCTTCCTCTAGTAGCGAAGGTGACGATTATCAGGTGCAAGTACGACCCAAGAGTACCCCAATCAAGCAAACCACGCTTGGTGAGGCCACATTCAATGTGGGTTCAGGCGAAGAGAACTCATCGTCTGAGGTGTCTGCAATCCTTTCCGGTGCAGTAGCAAAGGCAAGGGACGAAGAATTATCAACCGAATCAGTGCGTATGTCCTACTTTATTTCATTATCAAACTAACCATAGTGCTTTCAGGCGAATTCTCCGATTTCCTTGTCTGCAAAAAAGAATCCCCAGCGTGGTAGAAAATCCACGAGAGGAAGAATTCCTCGCCGTGCCAGTATCCCTCGACATACTTCTGCTTCGTCTGATGATTCTGACATTGAATTTGTGCGTGCTTGATTGTTCTCTGCTTAGTCAGTATTCTGACCCTATCTAGATTGGATTTGGAACAATGAATACAGAGCCGACCGCCAAACCTGAAGCTCAGCTAGAAGGATTGCAACCTGACGCATCGGTTTCTATCCCACCTACGATCTCCAGTGGAGAACCTATGCAGCATTCGCCTTCAGCAGAAGAGTCTACACCACCTGTTTCATCTGAGGGACCTCATACACCAATAAGCCATCTACCAGAAGAGCCGGCCACGCCGGGTCCGTCCGCCCGCCGTGCACCGAATTTATCTACAGCTCAGACAATATCTAACTATGCCTCCAGCAGTAGGCCATCTACCAAAGCCAGGTATACCTCCTTACGGGCTATTGAAGAGCAGATGGGCATTCGGTGGATCAATCCTTTCGATGACAAGACTCTGCCTGCAATCAGGTTACCGACTGATTTACAAGACATGGTCAATCAGCTACCTCCGGAGTACAAAATGGATCCCTTCAACCGGGTGTTATTCAAACAGTTGATCATACAAGGTACAAAATTCGATGAGCCATCCGCACCCGAAATCGAAATCGTCAATGATGTAGACGATGAACCTTGCCCACCATTCGAGTTTGTCTGGACCAATCGTATGCTTTATGGAGAAGGTGTTCCAAGGATGAACAGGGACCTGAAGGGGTGCACATGCATTGGGGGAAAATGTGATCCACGGTCGAAAACTTGTGCTTGTGTTCAACGACAAGAGTTTTACTACAAAGCGGCTGGTTGGGTAACAAACGAGGTGGACGTAGTCGAAGGAGAGGAAGAAGACGTCTTTAACGGGTTTATATATGATGAACGCAAGCTATTGAGGGCGCATGCAGTCCCAATTTGGGAATGTAATGCTGCTTGCGGTTGTTCGGAGGCATGTCAAAATAGGGTAAGTGTCTTTTCTATCTCCTACCCGGAATACTGCAATGATCATGTGGCGTAGGTCATCCAGAACGGAAGAAAGGTTAAGTTAGTGATCAAGAAAACGCGACACAAAGGGTGGGGTATGTGCCGTACCACTAGTACCTGCTCATGGCATAGTACTGACCCATTTCCTTACTTCATTCCAGGTGTCTTTGCAGGCGAAAATCTAGAGCAGGGTACCTTCATTGGCATATATTCCGGCGAACTAATCAGGACTCAGGAAGCGGATCTTCGCGGGCAGTGAGTGTTAATTTTGTATATTACAACCACAGATTAATCTCTATGCTGCATGTAGAGTCTATGATTCCATTGGCAAGACTTACCTTTTCGACCTGGATTCTCAACATCTCAGCAATGGAGTGTTCCATGATTCTCAGGTCATCTCTTCGATTGAGGATGGGAACAAAGCTCCTGAATCAATGACTTCCAAGAAGCGCCATGAGGTCAAATATAGCGTGGACGCGTTTCATGCAGGAAATGTGAGTATTTGTCAGCCAAGTTGTTATTATATTATCTAACCGCAGACCCACTCTAGCACACTCGGTTCTTTGTAGGTTCAATAGACATTTATTGTGTCATAATGATATACTAACTTATCTTTGGTTTGCAGAATCATAGCTGCGAACCTAATATAGACCTCAACCACTGTTACACATTTGATGCAGACGTAGAAAAACCGTTGCTTTGCGCGTTTACCAATCAACATGTACTCAGAGGTCAAGAGTTATGTTTTTCTTATCATGGCATAGACCAAGAAACAGCTGTGAGTACCTTCACCTCATTCTTACTAATGGTGGGTACTTAGATGTCTTTGCGCAAAGAAAAAAATGAGAAAGAAAAGGTCTCGCAAACATGACAACAATACAACCACTGAAGGGCGATGCATGTGCATGTCAAAGAACTGTTTGGGATTTGTCTTTAGGCAAGGCTACATGGCTAATGGGGAAGATGATAGTGAAGACGATGGTTATGAGCGCAGTGACAGCGGTGATAGAGAAGGCAGCCCGAGCAGTACTAGAATGGTTTCTTGATAGAGTCTCTGAACGTATTGATTTTGTTTCTTGTTCTTCTTTTCATACATCTTTTTATACCCTACATTCTTGCCTTCTAGTGAAATGAGATGACGATGTTTAGAAGTAACCGTGGAACGTAGATCGGTGTCGCCCCTGACTGAGGTCACAAAGTTGATTTGCTTACGTTTTTCCTTCCTGTGCAAAGTTGCCCCTACCGAGTTCACCCATCCCTTTTACCGTGAACAGCTCACCACCCAAGCACTTCTAGGGATGCCATTTGGACCATCGCATACGATTATTCTCTCGATCGCGCGCTCAGCGGTTTATTCTTTTTTCAGCGAGATACGGATTATAAACGAGGACAATGTGCCAAAAGATGGACCCGTCATTGTGTAAGTAGCCACAAGCCCTCAGGTATTGATATCCATACTAAACTTGAGTGGTCTCTAGTGTATGCACTCATCACAACATGAGTGTTGATCCCGCTGTACTGTGTACGTTCATGAATTGCAATGTCGACCACTAGGTGGTGCTCATCCCATTTGCGCACTTTCAGCGTCAACTTTTCCAGGTGGCAGGAAACTTCACTATTGGGCTAAGGCTTCGCTCTTCGGTCATCCAATCGCTAAAAAGGTCTTGTTGGATGCCGGTAACATTCCAGTGAACAGAAAGTCCAGTGATAAGCAGGCTATGTTCAAAGGAACTTTTGACGCTCTTGCGGTGGGGGAGGTTGTTGCCCTTTTCCCTGAGGGTACCAGCTATACTGAACCCCGGATCATGCAAGTGAAAGATGGTGCTGCATGGGCTGCTCTGGAGTACATGAAGTGGAGCCAGAGTGAAGAAGGAAAGGCCAAGGGAGCCAAGGAACTTGTTGTGCTTCCTGCAGGTCTAGTTTACACGAATAAGTCAAAGTATAGGAGCTCAGCACTTATTGAGTGAGTTGGAAAGATTAGCTGTTTATCGTATTGTCACTAAAATATTCATACTCGGCAGGTTTGGGAAGCCTATCACGCTGTCCAAATTCACGCAGGAATTCCTTGCTCCAACTCCAGACGCTCCTCGGTTATCGGTCAAGAAATTGACCAAAGCTATCGAGAAGAATCTAGTGGAACTTACTATCAATGCTCCAGACTGGGAGACGCTTTATTGCGCCAGAATGGCGCGTGAGCTCCTCTGGGAAAATGAAAGGACATTGAACTTGGATGATTTTGTTTCGACTTCGCAACTGTGGGTGGCAATTCTCGTTCCCTCCCATTATCATCTCATCGTTTTGGTTTTAGTCTTGTCGATCTCTTTGCCAATCCCAATGGATATTCGTCCTTCCCTGCGTTGAAGGCAGCGTTGCTCAAATATTCATCCCTCCTCAAGGTTTCTCATCTCACTAATGAATCTCTTTCGGCCCTTCCACTTCCTCGGACACTTGATCCGTCACACCCCGTACCACTCCCATCTCGCCTATCCACGTTGTCAGTCCTCCTCTTCTCTACTTTTGCGTGCATTATTCGTCTACCATTCTTCGTGGTACCAATAATCATGCATGCTCCAGCATACGTCATGGCTCGATATGGAGCTAGATTGGCTGCAGAAGAGGAAGAAAGTCAAGCACAGAACAAGATCGTGTTTGGACTTTTGCTGACAACCTTCAGCTACGGCATTTTGTTCTGGTTAATGTGGGCGATTTTCTGGCTCACTCCTGTAGGAGCTGCGACTGCGGCTGCAACCGTATGGTTAATCTATCAGTACCACGTCCGCTTGATTGATGACGTCTACACGCAGTAAGTGCCTGGAGTTCTGGACCCACATCGGTTATTGATCCTGTCGATTGTAGTGCGAAGCGATTGGTCGCAGCATGGCGAGTCCTGTTAGGCGTATGGGGCCCAAAGGTAAGAGCTCCGCCCATGCATCGTTCAAGTAAAGCTCATCATGCATTTCTGCGATAGCAATGGGAAATGGGTTTGGCAGCGTTGACGCAGTATACAATTCCTGTTATCCCACCCCCAAATCCATGGATTGATAAACCTCTCCCCCGGTCGGGAACGGCAACTCCAATCCCACCACCCGAGACAAAGCCTGCTACAACTGACGGCGATGGTTCTTCTTCCAAGACGACTTCCACAATCAAGAAGAAGGCCAAGAGACCATCTTCTCGCCGATTAATCCGACACGTTCTAAGAGCCAGGATCGAAGCATCCCAAGCCCTCGCTACATTCCTTGAAGAATTAGAATACAAGTCGCCTCGCATCCGAGTTTCATCTCACCTGGGTCATCCTGAAGGTCAAGTAGAAGAGGGATATGTCTCTGGAATGAGTAGTACCAGCGCCAGTGAGCGCTCTGGATACGTGGATGCTTCTGGAAATCACAACTCTAATTCCTCGGATTCTCTTTCGACTCCAGTATTGTTGGGAGAAGGTGAAAAGAAGGCATACCTCGAAGGAAAGGAAATCATTGCGTTGTTAAGGAGGCGGGGAGCAAGGGTCAAGCACGAAGGTCAACATTCGGACTGGGCCGCTGTCGTTAGTTCAAGTGAAGGAGAAGACAACTCGGGAGCTGAGGGAGAAGGTGAAGACGACGACGCGGATGCTGACGAAGTTGTTTGGGTCAGTCCAAGTGCTAGCGCTTGAGATTGGCATCAGGAAGAGGAAACGTTATGGATCGGTGACTTAAAGAGACTTGCTATTACGAATCATCTCTGTGTACACTTATTTAACTGTGGGTCCCATTTACTTGCTATGGTAGCTGGCTGGGATACTCGGAATATACCCAAATCCCATCCATCTTGTTCTCTACTACTGCATCGACGATGATCAATTAATTGGTATTGCGATTGCCCAGGTATACAAGCAGTGTAACTGATCAAACTACGGAATGAGCGACGGGTTCAATGAGATGATATGGATGTGATGAGGTGCGGTGAATGAGTGAGGGTATCTCCGTGAAGGTCATTTCCAGATATAAAAGACAAGCTAGCTCCCTAGTGGGAACTGCAGTGAAGAAGATATAATCCCCTTCTGCTAACAAATAGTTGGAGTGAGCCTGATTCAGAGAAAGAGGGTATAAATGAGTGGATGGTGGGAGAGAACGTGGCGAGGTAAAATGTACAAGGGCAAAGGCAGATAATAAATAGGACCCAAGGCAAACCAATAAAGACTCATAAGCAAACTGGAACCAGATAGCGACGTAGCTTTCCTAAGCAAAGAAAGCACTTTCGGTCAAGCGTTTGGTCTCTTCGTCAACCACAACACCTGTGCCAGAGGTGTCATCCCCTGCACCTTTGACCTTCAAGTTGTCAATGTCGCAGCCAACCGAACCATATGACCTGATGTCAAGTGTCAGTGGTGTACGAGTTATTGTCCGGCTGTCCTTGGTGGATACCGAAGAACGGCGTTCTGCAGCTGTTCCTGCAGAAGGCGTGGTGAAAGATCTACTGGGCGGGCCACGGCTACCTGTTTGATCAGCCGCATCGCCATTAGAAACACCCTGTTTAGTCGTCTGATTAAGTCATAAGGTGCGTCTTATCAGTAAACTAAATTTTGGACGAGAGTCTGGAGATGCCCACCTTCTGGTCCTCTTCCTTGTCTTTCTTGCTAGATCCCAAGCCGAAGAAGCTCCTCCTTCGGGTAGGTCCGTCTCTTGAGAATATATTCAAAGTCAAGCTCCTCTTGATACCAGCACCTGAGCCTTGTGCGCCATCAGTGTTGAGGCTTGATGTTCTGGTCCTTGCATATGCTTCGCTTTTGGCTGATTGAGGCACGTCTGGGGAGGTTGTTGAAGGAGACAATACAAATTTGATCGCGCTACTTCCACTTCCAGGATTCGCTTCATCTTCTTCCGACTCCTCTACTTTTGGCAAAGCCTCAGACGAGGGAGTCAAGATGGTCAAGGGTGAAAGTTTCTTTGAGGCGGTTGGGGTAGCGCTACCAGATCGTAATGGGGAGGGAGCCCTGGCCCCATCCGTTGACCTCTCTCTGCTCCTGCTCCTGCTTCTGCTCCTCGAGTCTTCAGCAGTTTCATCCTCAAGAATGCTATCCTCCGTCTTCTTGGTAGAAGAGGTGCGACGGCCACGAACTTGATGGCTGAAGTCAGCCGTAGCAGGGGTAAGCGGGCTCAGTAAATCAGAATCTGAGCCATTAGCATGCGAGAAAATGAGTGAAGGCGGAGACTTGGGAGATGCTTGATCCGAAGCGGACCACACATTGTTATCTTGAGTGATGAGAGGGAATAAGGTAGCTGCTTCCGACTCTCCTGGCGTTAATGGAGGAAGAGGGATCGAAGTGGGAGAACGAGGGGCTTCCAATCCCGCCAAGAGTGGAATGTCCAAATTTACTGTGGAAACAGTCAACTTGAACTTGGGTGACCTTGGCGAAGGATCCTTAACTTGTGTAGAGGGCGTAGGCGCCAAAGCGACGTCAGTGGAGGATGCGGGGTCAGGGACTGTATCGTGAATGGAAATCGGGCGCTTGTCGCTGGAAGGTACAGCAGGGACTGCCTGTACTGCAGGTTGTTCGACTGATAGCGACTGAGATTCGTCGGTAGGGAGAGAGGAGTTCTCTTCAGGCGATTGTATCGGCAGCGAAGAATCATCTGATGGTGAGGTAATCCCGGCAAATAAATCGGACGATGTTGCTTCAATTTTTGGTAACTCGTCTGCGACTGCGACAGTAGCCGTCGGTTCTTCCACCTTTTCAACTGGCGCGGAAGGAGTCTCCTGCACCTGCTGTGTCGGGGGAGACGCGGCGACAGGCTGTCTCTTTGACTTCTTCGAGCCAAATCCGAAGAGAGTGAGACCTTTGAAGAACCCGCTGCCTTTACGAGCTGTGGCAACAGGAGTAGCCATTGATGGTGAGACAGGGGATCTGTTAATGACGCGTCAACTGTGAGGATCTCAACAGGAGGGTGAAATTGCAATAAGACTGACTTTGGTGCAGTTTGAATGCTGCGTCGTTTGGACGCGACGCTGCTCTTACGCCTAACGGTACTACCAGCTGGTCCTCTACTGTTCTTCCTCCTAACCGATGTTTTATCCTTACGAGTACGGATGGAAAGGGGTAGGCCACCTTTGGCAGTGGACTTGGATGTAGACTTGGTCTTAGTTGAATCAGACATTTGAAAGAATGACAATTAGATGAATGAGTGTGGGGTTATCTCCTAATGGAAACTGATGAGCTCTCACTCGCGTGAATGGGAGCAGGAGGGAAGGGAGTAAAGGGAGGGGAAAGGAGAGTCGTTAAGTGCATGTATCTGGGCTGGTTTATAAACTATCCGGAAGGTGTCATTGCTTCGGGTCGACCTGTCAGCTGACAGTGAAACAAGGAGTTGGGTCTAGAAATCAACAAAGAAGATGTTTAGGGTTCTCGTGTCATCACTGGTGCAACTTCGAAGGCCTTCCCAGAATTCCAATGTAGGGCGATCGAATTACCAATGGCGTTCTGAATTCCACATTCACGCACGCCCTCTTAAGTGTGCGCGTCGGTTGGCGAGTCGGTTAATGGCCAAAAAAACCATTCGATTTTCCATGCACAATGGCCTTCGTCTCGGATCAGATGGTCACGCCTACAAACGAGAAACACTGAAGTCATCAATGGTCACACGTACCATTCAGGGAAATAATCCCTGACAGAACCCTGTCCGCTGTCCGGTCGAATAGACTGCAGCTTCCTCCTTTTCTACAGAAGATTGCGAACCCATGTGGTTGACATCGCGAAGCATATTACAGTTTGACGGGCAGAATTGCGTTGATTTTCGTGGATCCAAGTTCATTGGATTACCGGACGGCGATGATAGCCTCTGCGCTGGATTTCATCTTCACACGACCATTCAATGGACCTCAGGGAGGATGCTGAATGCCTTCAACTCGCTCAATTATCCGGTACCTCTTCCGTTGGCTTTCCTTTTCAGTGGGAAAGGCCCGCAGTGATGGAACCCAGCCCAAGAGTGTTGAGGGCTCTCACAAGGCGCACAGCCGTCACGAGCATGGCGTGCGTTTATCCGACAATATAGTATAGTGTGCGTCGGGTGGCTGAAGCTTAGTATGGAAGTGCGAACTAAGTGAATTGCGATAAAGCGTCCAGAATATATAGCGAGTTGGAGCACAACCAAGTTCCCAACTTCTCGAAGGTCTTCTCTGTCATTCTCAACCACCGAGATACGCATTATACCCCTTTGAACGCGTCATTATAAACAATACAACCGTTGCAACATCGCCATCGGTCTTGCCTCAAAGAGTAGCTCAAAAACTGGGCATAAAGGGTTCAGGTGCATCGTTTGGGCTGCGGACAAAATCACCGTTATTGCCGGATTATGCCCACGGTCAATGTTCTACGCTTCGAATTGAGACTAGTAATTGATCCTAATGTCCTCCAACGCGTCAACACCTAAACCTGCAGATAATGACCCAGTATTGCCACCTCCAGTTAACCGACATGCTCCCACACCAGTCGAGCTGCAAAGACAGCAGCTAGCCAAACTGCTGAAGGATCCTACTAAAGAGGTTCACATACCGGCACCTCCAAAAGAAAAGAGTTTACGGCCCCCTAGAGAGGTAGGTATCACGATCTCAATTTGATCATTTGAACACTGACTCCATTTCGTGAAGTAGATGATGAAAAATGTGCAAGGATCTTCGGCTGGAGCTGGAAGTGGTGAATTCCACGTCTACAAACAAAACCGACGCAGAGAATATGAGCGGCTTAAGATGATGGATGAAACGACTAAAAAGGTGATTAGATACGGCATTCTACCGGCTTCGTATTTGTTGATGGTTTCACAACACAGGAAGCCGAAGCAGCAGAGTTCGAACAGCGCAGAAGGGAGCGAGAAGCCGCTGCCGATGCCAAAACTGCTAAGAATCGAGCAAAAAGGCAGAAAAAGAAGAATAGAGCTATGGTCAAAGGGGCCGGAAAGGATGAATCTACAGCAAGAGACGCCGGCGCAGGGTCTAGCAAAGCAAACGGGAATGTCCCCATTAAGAAGAGGCGCTTGGCAGATGGAAAGGAGATGGTGTTCAGAAGGCCCGGTGATCATAGCGAAAGCGACGAGGACGAGGACGATGATCGAGGCAACGAAGACGTTGGGCCCCAAGCAGAAGAAGCTACTCACTATGCATCCGTGGTAGAAGAGCCCAAGATTCTCATCCATGATGATGATTAAACTTTGGTTGTTTAAGAATTTCAGAGATGGATTCATTCGGTGGGCCTTGTTTGTTACATTGTTATTTTTGTATTGTTTACAACGCATTTGCTATGTGACCTTGTTGCGAATTTGGCTTTCGAAGTGGATCTCTTCCTTTTCTGTGCAAATGCGCTCCATAACATTGCAAAAGTCATGTGCTGATGACGCGCACGATTGCGGGAGCGCCCCATCCAGCCGCGATGGGCGGCAACGCTCCACTAGCTCCACCGCTAGTATATAAGTCATGGACAACTCTTTCAGCGAGCACTAAAACGAAATACCACGCGTCTAAATACATATCACTCACATAAAATCTACACCAATGCCTTTCTTCAAGCGACACGCTAACGAGTTCTCAGGAAGTCCTACCACCACCAAGCCTACTAAAAGCAATACACTTCAAAAGCGTACATCGCTCTCTGGTCGCCGAACCCAACCAGATCCTCTTCCTGCTCCTACCACTACCACCAACACCACCAATGTACCTTACCCAGACTCTCCGACTCGGGCCAACGGGTACGAAAGCAACGCCACGCGGTCCACTAGATCAACAAGAGGGACTGGGGGAATCCTAGGTGGTCGCCGCCGTCATCATGCAACCCGAGTCGATTCTAATTCTTCATACTCGGATGGAGAGTACTACGATGCTCATGATACTTCTGTCACCAGACATTCTGGTCGGAGAGACGGAGCCACTGGTGCATTTGGAACGCACCAAGGGGGTAATGGGAGTATCGATGCTGTTAGGAGTAAGGTTGCAGCTGCTGAAGCTGCTGAGAGGGAAGCAGAGCACATG